>JAQQZZ010099669.1:0-16596 GCA_030265115.1 Mopalia vespertina
TTCATCCATTGGGCTGGCACGTCATCATATAAGTGAAATACCCTTGAGTACGACGTAAAACCCCAATCAAACAAACACATCTTTGGTCAAATGGCCCTCTGTATGGTTAAGAGCGGTGTGTTTGAAGAGTAGCAATGCTGCCTTTACTTAGCACTGGAGTAAAATTAACGTTCCAACATTATGTAAACACTTCACAGCTTGGTTGTGCTAGTGTCAATTATTGCTGGAATACATCGCCGTCATATAAGTGAAATACCCTTAAGCACGACGTAAAAGACCAATCAATCAGTCAATCACTGGCCAAATGTGAAAATCTTAAAGTTTTATTATAACTATATAATAACTACCAGGTAGTGGTCGAACTCATGTGTTCATTTCTACAAGCATTAATGTCTGGCGTGTTCTACAATAAAAATCTACATAATTGTCACATGTTTTCTATACCGTGTCCATGGTTATTCTTGTCTCTTGAGCTGTGTGTAGGTAATCCAACTGGAGATTAGTGTTTATCAGATATTTGTATCTGAAAGTTTATCTCATGCTTTCAGAGCCAAGAGGCAATATGAATCCGACCTGTTTTGATGTATTTGTATTACGTCTTATGATTGTCCTGTATTTGTCCTGTTGTCTTGGATTGTTGCTAGTGGCGTCGAGGGTGGTTTCCTTCACTCAATGGGCTGGCACGCCATCATGTGAGGGAAATAGCTTAAGTACGGCGTTAAACCCCAATAAAACAATCAATCAAACGATAAACCATCAATGTACCAATGTTTGTTTGTTTGTTTGATTGTTTGATTGATTGGGGTTTAACGTCGTCCTCAAGGGTATTTCACTTATATGACGACGGATTGTCCACTTCACACTGTTCCTTGCCTAATGACGATGGAAAACCGGGATGCATACAGATACATGAAATGCTAAATGATAATCGAATTCCAACTATGACTAAGGTTTCAAAACAAATATACAAATACATAACTTCGCGCGATCACTACCAAACAGTGTGAAATTATTGCGTATTAAAGTACCAAATATTGTTCCGGTCACTTGAACTACTTACACCATGTTTACGACCACATTTATCTAGTTACCATATATACATAAAGAGTCTACAAACATATCTGGGATTAGTATAGAGGGATAAGAAACATAGCTTCCCTTCGAATCAGCCATCTGTGAATGTGTTACTCGGCTAGCATGTTCCTGCGGCAGCCGCACATTGTCCCATTCTATCGAGTAATAGAGATTACACAATTAAAAGTGAAACTCAGAAAGGTAAATAGCATATTCACTGATGAAATACAGATGAAAGGTAGCCCAAAAAGGGTTGTAGAGCTGAATGAAAGCATGAATCTTAGCCTACTCATCTGTTCACGATAACAGCAATACAGCCAATGGTGGCTCTGCAGTTTGCTTTGTGTTGCGAAAGTAACCGTTTTTGTGAACGTAAAGGCTATAAACCCACACAGCAATTATGTTTATTGGAAATGTGCTTCTTTCGAATGGATATTATTTTAAGTAGTCATTGTTATCAGAAGAAAAAATAATGTGCTTTCCTACAAGTTAGCGATTTTATGCATAACCTGCTAGCCGGGTAACACATTCACGGATCACTGATTCGAAGGGAAGCGATCTTCTTATCCTTCTAATACTGATCCCAGATTATATTAAGCAATATAGACAATCGCTGTATAACTGTAAAATAAACCCTCTATTTAAAACTTTGAAAAAATCTATTATATATTTACAAATTACATATTGCAGATCAATTGAAGATAGAATATAAAAAAACAGTTGTACATTTTGTTATATTTACACACTATGTTAACGGCAAAAGACGAGAGAAATATAACGTGATACACCTCGGATTGTATTGACCAATGGTATTTGGCGAAGCAGGTGGGGTCATATTACTGATCACGAAAACCACAAGTGTCACGTTCCGATGAAACGACCCCAAAGCAAATTAATATATTATTCTAGAAAAATTCTGAGCATGTTTATTAATACTGAAGAAGCAATTATTGTCAGGATGTTTTCCTTCTATTAAGAACAGTTTTGTCGCAGCATGTATATGCAAATACCCCGCAATACCTGTCCCGTACATTCAATAGTATTTATTCCACTCTTGACGTTTCCCCGCACATGTTTTATAAATGCACCGAGAACGTAACGCAAACTCTTTCATCCCCTTTGTCACCACGCGCTTGTCACCATGGCCCACTATACCAGATAATTCATGATAGGATTTCAAGTCACGCGAGATTCTTGCGCGCTTCTTTTCAAGTGCAGATTAAAGGAACAGATAACAAAGAATAAAGTAAGCTTGAATAGATAGCCTGCAATCAAATGGTTTTTTGTGTGTATGGATGGCGTTCATAATCGCTTTAGAGTTGATCTGGTAATCGACTTGGTAACTCATATATGGTGGATCCCCCATGCCATATCGCTTCTCTGTCTATAATATTGGCTACTTTTTAATAAACATTCACCAAAACCATCAATTTATTCAGGTTGTTGTGATTATTTATAGTCAATGAAAGCCAAGTCATTTTTTGGACAAATTTTACCAACCGAACAGGAAATGGGACTGCACAGTTAATCACGCAGGAAAGATAAGCCCTCGTTTTGATCACAATTTTGACGAGTGGTAACTCATGACAGTGTTAATTATCCTCACCATGAGTTTAAATGGAAGAACATATGCGTCCTAGTGCTACATGTTCGCAAATATATTTTCTTTGGAATACTTTCATTTCACGGATGCTCCGAAGTGATCTGACGGTAGAGTCAACATTTATCTAATTCAACAAGAGGTTGAAAACTCACACATCGATATAAAGGAAAACTAACGTTATAAAACCCTTGTTAGTTCTGAGCAAGTGTCTTCTCGTATTCAACTGTATTGAAGTAATCGAAAGCATATGTGAAAAAGAATAGTACATAAGTAAAATAAAATGAAAACTAATTCGACATATGTAGAATAAAGGCATAAGTGATAAAACTGCTCGCCATACACGGTAAGATAGTGGGTCATGACATTCTATATCTATACTCGCTATAGGGAATGAAGCGGTTTTTATGCCCTACTTACATATAGTAATCCAGCTCAAAAGATCTTACTCTTACGTAATGGTCCATAACTTTCCTTTTATGTCTATGATGATCTCAGGTATAATTCAATTCAGTGTCACTTGGCATTTCAACAATTTCTTGTGTTCAAAGAATTTGTTAATAACATTTATAGTTTATGGAGCAATAAAATATCATAAAAGCAATATAAGAATTGTAACTAGCTTTGACCTCTGTAGTTATCTAGGTTACACCCTCATTCTTTTTCATTTGCCTTTCAAGGGCTTAAACGACTGACTGAATGTGCTACAAACTATGGCTTCGTTTTTGTGTTTGTTTGTTTGATTGATTGGAGTCTAACGCCGTACTTGAGGTTATTTCACTCACATGACCACGTGCCAGCCCAATTGGGTGAAGGAAACAACCCTCGACGCCACTGGCAACAAACAAAGACAAGACAGGACAAATACAGGACAATCACAAAACGTAATATAACGACATCATTAATAGATCGGCTTCATGTTGCCCCTTAGCTCTGAGAGCACCAGGGTAACAGGATGCTCACTCACAACCCTCCGCAACTAAGGCTTGGACTTCAAAATAATGTGCACACATATGTATTCGCTCAAGCAATGGTAGACGGTAGTAAGTCACACGACAAATTACTCCGGCTAAATATTGGCCCGGAGTTTTATATGGATTTCTTTCTCTACATCAAACATATTTGCATAATGTTTAGTTTTTTCTTTAATTTGAGAAAAGCTCATGATACATTTTAAAAATATTTCCGTGACATTAAAGATAAAAGATTATATTTATCTACGACATTTGACCAACAAGGAGAGGTCCCACCATAGCATAAGTTTGATATAATTGCCGATTGTCACATAAAAAGTTGGTAAAAGTGTGTTCCGATCGAAGTCTTTGACACAAGATTTGGTTATTAGTCTACATAAGTTCAGGCGTTTTCTCTGATGTCACCAATGATCGGAGGTACAATTGAAAGCTTATTACCGCAGATTAAAGGTATCTGCTGTTAATGGACTTATTTAGATATCATGAAAGTGCAATAAGAACTGTAATCAGGCAAACCATCTTAATTATGATATACTTCTATATTTGCCTGCAGCGAAACAAACTATTGATAGAGCTGTATGTTTCTTTAATCTATTTTGTTAATGTCACATTCCAGCTTTCCAAATATGGATTTAAAAACCCATTACCAAAATGCGATATTTGAAAAATGCCACCGGGTAAACCGCACGGGTATCGATATGCCTACCATCAACCTCCTTACCTGAATACTTCATATTTATAACAGTGGATTATTACGCCTCAACTGTTTGCTTGTAAGGATCCATTACGATCCAGTTATAACTGGATAGTCATAATTGTCTTATAGCTTCTTTCAATTACCCAAATGACAAATTTTCAAATAATCGATTGCAGGAAACGGTTATCATGTCAAATGAAAATGTATGACTGCTCGAACTCAGCAAAGCTAATAAACTATACATGATGTTTGTACAAACAATGTAACAATAATTGCCTTGTCAATAAATGTTTCTGAAAGAAGTCGGATTTCCTAAGAGAAATGGTGTTGAAACAGACGACAGTTAGCGCGAGATCGCCTGTAGTCAGGGTGACAACGGTTCTCACGTGGAGCTGCCACAGACCATCATGACTGACAATAGTTAGTCAGTAAAAATCAAGAAAACAACTAAATATCACGAACCAGAAGACTGTCTTTGTCAAAAGCAATCAAAAGCAACGGACTGAATTTCTTAAATAATCACAAAAGTCACACAAAATACTCTTAGTTGACTAAATGAGTGGTAATTTATTTTAAAGTGCTCTGATGTGCTACGTGCTTTGCCTATTGCAATTCTGCGGAACATCGAGTGCCAGGCCCCCAAACAAAGCTACAACTAGGGAATTGGCACTTTAGAAACGCGGGCAAAGATGCTCTGGGTTTAATCAGGCCAAATTGTTGCCCACAATGGACAAGTAAGATGTAACTCTAACAGAGGGTGATTGCTAGTGAACATAATTGATCCAACGATATCTATCTATACATAGATAGACGTATATTTCCGGTTTTATTGGTTTGTTTGTTGTTTTGTTTTTTGTTTTTTGTTTTTTGTTTTGTGTTTCCTTACGGTAAGAAATTAAAATTATAAGTTCATTTATTTTTAACAAAAGTCGTAATTATTCAGCCATATTTTCTCTGTCATAGGTATGTTATCATAGCTGTTCTTCGGAAACCTCTCAGTCTGCATGCCTGCGCTCACGGAGTAGTGAAGGTAATATTATCAAAATTACAAAAGATTGATAATAAGGGAAGTCCACGTAAACATCTAGTGATTACATTCTAAAATATAATCGATTCTACTTCCTACGTCGAGACATTGAATTTAAGATGCATCAGGGCTATCTTGTTTCGCACTTCTTTTATTTGCTGATCTGTGGCAGACGTCACCCCAAATATTGGCCGAAATCAATGCGTTATGGCCTGACATGGCGTACGAGAGTTGGCTTAGTCTCTCGCGAATTTTTTTTTTTTTACAGTTTTGCGCAAATGTGTTGTCAATAAAACATTTTGGGTTTGAGAAACGTCTTGATGTGATTCAGTATTTTCCCTTAATGGTACATTGTGGATCTATTTCTTGTATTACAATGAATTGTAACTTAATAATGGCTTGTAGCAGTGTGATTGGTGGTCAGACATATAGATTACAAACCCACCTTAGGCCCCTACTAACGTGCATTGGCTTCTGTGCGAGGCTAAAACGTTATTTGAACCAGGGTTAATTTCGGCAAATGCGTATCAGGTGCATTTTGTTACCGTTCGGGTCGGATAAACTCTTGAGGTCAACCATGGAATTGAGTATATTTGGGTACCTGTTGAATTACCCCATTGATTTTAAACTTCTTTAAAAAACCAATTACTGTACATTCATGTACTATGAATACAGATCAATAGGAAGCATTTGTGAAGGATGGCTATTATCTTTTATTCATCGTCGTCAAATCACGAACAGGTAAAAGAAATTGTAAGTTTGTACTTTACACCAAGCAGCATTATTCATGATTACCGTCAAATCACAATGACACGCAGTACAGAACAGCCCGTTAATCCTAATTCTGATAGAAGAATGACGAACAATTGTGTGAATTCTGTACGGAGCTTCTACTGTTATATTGTCTGGCCTGTGTATTACAAATTCAGGAAATTAGCTGGCCCTGTATTCGGCACTCTATCATCATTTTAGTCTTCAACATCACCACGGCATATTACGTCCAATGATAATAAGAATCAGCGATAAGAATCTGATGTACACATATGTAGTCTAGACAATACCAATTTAATAGCAGGTGTGATTTAACAAATTCATATCGGAATTCTCCCATTGTCAGGATTACGAAGAGACATCTTGTGGAAACCAACTCCAACCCTTTCATTGCGGAGGAGGCGACATCAATTTTTCACGATGAGTTGTTGACCTTTTATCGATTGTTCTGATGAGATTTTCCAGGTGTTGCTTATTTGCCAATATCTATATTCAATCGAACAAGCAGATCGCTCGGTTGAAAGTAAAAGTTCACGCATCGCCCGGTTTTACTCTATTTATTTCAATGTTTTAGCTTGAGAATAAATAGTTTTCCAATACAATGGTCACGTTAAAGGTATTGATCTCATGATTTCCATATAACTGGGTGGTGTGTCGACCACAGATTGTAATTGATTAACTGGGAGGTTGGCCCCTCGCTGAAGGGTATTTCACCCGTGGGACGGCGATGTACCAGCACCGGTAAATAGCCCCACTAACCCAACCATAATATGTGAAGCTCTAATCTGTTCGAACATTACAACTTCTCCATGTTTAGGACTGACATGGCCATATTTATTTACATGTTATGAATACGTAAATTAAAAATTGGCGAACTTTGACAACTTTCCCTTGTTTACTTAAGAAAAAACACGATTCTATTTCAATGTTACGGTTATATGTACATACTGCAAATATACGGTCATAAACCGTAAAACAATACCTTGATTTATTAATCACAGCGATACAATTCTACACTTATGATTCTTAGTTGATATCCTGTGAGTTAAAGACATATCAGCGCTAGCAAGCTATATTTATTTTCAATCCAGCGTAACACAAAGTGAACAGGAAATAGTGTTTCATAAACATATCCTGAACGAAACTACAGGTATGCCTATTTTACATTAATTCTAGTGTTCAGTAAGGTTGCCATAATAGCGGGGGAGATTGAAACAGTTCTCTGTCTAGGCAAACATTTGACAAACATCCAGTTATAAAGGCTAATCGATGTTTAGAACAAAAATTAGCGGCTTCGTCGAAAAACAGAAGATAGTTTTACAAATTGAATTTACACAGTGTCTGTTTTATGGCTTCGACAATTTCCAAATCATTTCATTACAAACTGACGTAGATTTGTATTCACATGTACAATGATGATTTGAAATAATACTAGTGTGTGCCAGTCTTACATCGGACTGATTTACAGCACAACTAAGTGGTAACAGATACCTAACTTACTAACTTCAGTTATATTTTTAAAAATCCTTGAACCTCTGCGTTGCATTGGCGAACTCTCCCAAACGCCTGTTAAACTCTCAACCTATTATTGTCTGGACATAGTCACGTAAACCAAGAGCCGTTTCCACTTCCTGTGTCATCGCATCTACTTATTTCATTGTCAGTTAAAAGCTATCCATGAGTATGTTAACGGTTGATCTGTCTTATACAATAGACGATTTCAGAAGATACGTAAAATTACACAAATCATGTGTTAGATAACACCGCTTAGAAACATATTTCCTGAAGCTTGATTCATATTATGATGATCAGGGTCTGATAACATATCAGTAGGTATTCACTGTTAGTCTCCAGGGGGGACAAGCTAGGACACATCAAATACAACTTCCTCGGCAATTTGTAGTGTTTAATGCTTGTGGAGTTTGTACAGAGAGTGGTATTTCAAGCGATGTTTATCTTTGAAACAAACATTGATCAATTCAGATGCATAAACATCAACTAAAACGCACTTTACAAAAACAAAGAATATAATATCCGGAGTTATTCATTGCCTCTGACACGGAATATGTTCGTTAATCTGGAGTCTAATTTTGGTTTGTTCTGGGCTGTATTTTTTTTTTCAACTTAAGCTGTATAGGGGTATTGCCATCATAAAATATTTTCCACAGATGCAAATTGAATATTCCGTCAATTTTTTTAAATCTGGGCTTGTTCACGTCCAATTCAAATGTTTTTTTCTTTTTCGTGGAAAATTGTGTACATTAACACTATACTGTTTTAGTTTCTGACAAACAACCCAGTTTCGTCGCTGCTGGTAATTAGAATTTATTTCATTGAACCTAGATGTGTGCGGGCGTGTTTCAATGGACATTCTGATGAAGTATATTGAAATGAAAGTTAGATTTGTATAATTCACTGAAGTTAAATAAACATTATTATCGAGTTTTACTCAAGGGTATTTTACTTATACGATGACGGACTGTCCACTTCTCACTCTGCCTTACTAAATGTGCTGGAAAACCGGGAGAAAACGTCGTGAAAACCGGTCCCCAAATTACCGGAGCCACATCATGTGACTTGATGGTATACCTGGGGTCGGCAGAGTGATTCGAACCTGTGAGCGTATACCTGAGGTTGAGGTCAACAGAATGATTCGAATCTGCGAGCGTATACCTGAGGTCGACAGAGGTATTCGAACCTGTAAGCGTATACCTGAGGTCGACAGAGTGATTCGAACCTGTGAACGTATACCTGAGGTCGACAGAGTGATTCGAACCTGTGAGCGTATATCTGAGGTTGAGGTCGACAGTGATTCGAAACTGTGGGCGTATACCTGAGATCGACAGAGTGATTCGAACCTGTGAGTGTATACCTGAGGTCGACGGAGTGATTCGAACCTGCGAGCGTATACCTGAAGTCGACAGAGTGATTTGAACCCGTGAACGTATACCTGAGGTTGAGGTCTAAGGAATGATTCGAACCTGTGAGCGTATACCTTAGGTTGAGGTCGACAGTGAGTCGAACCTGCGAGCGTATACCTGAGGTCGACAGAGTGGTGCGAACCTAAGAACGTATACCTGAGTTTGAGGTATAAGGAGTGATTCGAACCTGTGAGCGTATACCTTAGGTTGAGGCCGACAGAGTGACTGGAACCTTTGAAAGTATACCTGAGGTCGACAGAGTGATTCGAACCTGTGAGCGTATACCTCGGGCCTGTCTTACAATGCATGCTTAGCCTACGTGGGACGTAATTGCCATGACGTCCAGTACTAAAAGCATAGCGTCGTCTTAGTAATTACGTCCAACGTTATCTACGCATGCTTCGTAAGACAGGCTCCTGATGTCGACAGAGTGATTCGAACCTGTGAGCATATACATGAGGTCAACAGAGTGATTCAAACCTGTGAACGGTAGTTTCTGAGGAAGCTCAGTAGGCTGACAGTCCATGCACAGGCTTTTCAGTACCTTGTGAATGTAATAAGTTGATCCTAATAAGAATGTTGGCTATCTCTTGTAATTATGTTATTTTAAACCTTTCTATTTTAAAAGAATGGGTGCATATTTTTAGAAGATATTCAACTCATATATAGGTTTATAAGCCTAAATTAGAAGGATTGTATTCCGGATAACCTAATGAAGAAAATCATATTAGCTATGATATGATTCCTGATCGATGTGGAAACTATCCCGAGTATCTATGTATTCACAGTCATTAATTAGTGTGATGATATGGGTAATAGTTTGAGGCAATGAAATTAATATATTACATTGTACCAGTCTTGTATATTTTACAGAAAATACTTATTGGAGAGATTTGTAAAATTAATAAACGCCTTAGAAATATTTCAAGTGTGTTTTAATCACACCAATGTGGATTATTTCTATTCGTTCTCGGATAGTTGTATTTTCTCCCCTTTAAAGCGCTTGTCCGTCTCAATGACATTATTATAATGTAAAAAACAGATGTTCATTTCCAATGATTATCCTCATCCAGCTATGAACCAATCGCCTAAAACACTATTTATATTCTGATCGCATTCCTGTAACTCTATGGTTGGTTTCTACAAATATAGAAGATGATTTCATCTGTATCGAAGAACCCTTAATCTTCATATAGATTTTCCTTGGATTTTTTTTCAACTGCGTCTAAGCATTTTTCGTCTTTTTTTCGATACATTTTGCAGCTGCGTTGTGTTTTGTTTGAAACAAGGAGGTTCACATTGGTGAGGGGGCGATTCCCGTTACTGATCTAACTCTTCAATTTCGCAGTCCCAAACCAGTGGGCAATTTGAATGCGAATCGTGTTAATACAGATCTTTATACATATAACGAAGGTAGAAACGATCACAATAATACTACAAGACTAGGTGATAAATCAAAGCACCAGGCAAATAAATAAAATAAAAGCGTTTAATAATTAGCACCGAAGCCAGCTAAGGCTGTCTGGTCGCCTTCACGGTTTGCTCGCTGTCTATTGATCTGACCAATCAGTAACGCAAGCTGCTTTATCTACAAAGAAACAATCGATAATTGGCTAAGAGCTCAATGTTAATAATTCATCGCCAGTATTTAGACTTCTGCGCGGGTTTTCACTCCGCAAACTTTCCTTAATACGCAGAATACCGACAATAAACGTTTACAGTAGCACAAAAAATCACATCTAGTAGTTGTTGAGGTTAGTACTTATAAATTGTGTCTCACCTGGACCCGTTGTTTACATATACACTAAACATAAAATAATAATATTTAAAGCGCAGCTGTTACGTTTAATACTAGCAAATTGAGCATGGCTTATCTAGACCTGTTGTTTAGATATACTGTAATCATAAAATAATATTATTAAAGTTTGGAGATTATATAATTTTGGGTAGAGTTGACCATTGTCACTCAGTCCTGCAACAAATTGGGCTTTGAGGAAAGCACTAACATGCAGTTAGTAATACAGTCTTAATCCGACTTGATCTCAACGATTTAACACGGCGAGTAGTATATTCTTCTGTGAGTAGTTCTCCAAAAGACTGAAATGGAAAACAACTCTTCAACTGCTAGGTTTGCTCGGATGTGACAAATATCATAGCTATTTTAAGCAGCTGACTTGGTCGCCCTTGCCATTCACTGGACTACAGAAGTTTATCAGGTGGAACTTAACAAGATTGCATTATTGTGTAAGGCACACCTTTCTTCTTATCCCACGCCTACACGTTCATGTCTGTGAAAACCGCTGTAATTTTCGAAGATGCCACACCCCTTTAAGTGTAAAAGTGATACACTCCGGCTGTTGGGGGTGTTCACTCCCGAGTGCAACTTAGAAAGGCTAAAAATTTAGCCATTTTGTAGACTGTTGAAATTTGTCTCCTTTTAATGTCCCAGTTAAAAGCCATTCAATACATTAAGAATACGTTAATGTCTACTATTGCTATTAATCGGTACAGTTACAATACAAACTAGCATTTGTAAAAACCGGTGTCTAACATCAAAGTGAAGGTATACGATGTATTGACAGTGATTCTAAATGGTTCCAATTTGTAAATCATGGCCGCAAAACAGAGAAGATAACCGATGGGGCATTTTAATTCCATCACAAAATTATAATTCGATCTCAAAAGAACACATAGTATTCTTATTATGTAACTCGTTTCTCAATGAGCATATCCCAGTTGGTGTTTAATGTCCAATTAAAGACATTGGCGGTGATATTATTGGTACCGACCAGGGGAAGGTAACAACAACGGTTGGTTGAGTACTTTATAACATTACCCAAAGAAATCACTGTTATCTGCTTGGACATCGACAGAATCTGTGTATTCAGTATCGAAAAACGTTCCGAATGTTACAGTTATCAATGATCAACAGAATGTACAGGGCCTTGGTGGCCCCTGGTCCACGAGATGAAAATTGGGAAAGTGAAAATAAATTATTTGGAAGAGTTGTATGGGAATAGTTGGTCGTCGTTATGGACGGAAAGTGGCTTGGTGGTGGGTCTTATAAAAATAGTCTACCCAGTACTTAAATAAGAAGTAGAGCAGTTCGTGTGGTGTTGCAATGGACAAATATTGATTTTAAGCGACACCTTTCGGACGATCAGTTTTGCTGGCCCTTAAACTTGGAATACGTGTGCATATCGTGGGCGTTGTGCTAAACAAGGTTACACAAACAATTTAACTTTGCTTACACTACGTTTTACCAGTACAAAAATTCACCCGCGTTCCGGCCCTCCCATTCCTTTCAAGTAAAGCAATCTGTTTGCACGTGGTCAAGTTTGTTGCACCTATGCCACCCAAAACTAAAGAACAAAATACAATATAGTGCAGGCCCTGGTGATTTTGCTTGTGATCCGTGTACGTCTAAAGCTCTTGGAATGTTGTGCCAAGACAATTCAGAAGAATACTTCCATGGTATTAATTTGGCCTTCCTGTGGTCTGCCATATCGATTTTAAAATCAATTAAGTCCCAAGTGAAGTTTTAAATTGTCTTCTTTGAACTATACAGAACTAACTACTGGTTGAAGAAATTTAGGACCTTCAGATGTGGCGTTCGTCCCTGGTGCAGAATAACCTCGCTTCATCATTGTACACTGATATAACAAGGTAACCACCAACAACATTGCCACGAGCGACCACCTTAATCATGGTAACTTTGTGGTCGACTTTAACCACCAATTTGTATTGAAATTTCACTTAATTTCACCTTGTCTTCAATATTATCAGTCAGAACGGACCAACAAAGAACATGTCTGGAAGAACTTGAGCGTCGACCTAGAATCAGTAAAGTGGCCTGAACGAGCATAGAGACAGCGTGTGATGACGTTCGTGTCTTCTAAGGGACTCCATCTTGAGCTTTAAGTTCATCTCCAATATTGTCAGATTGAAATGGAGACAGTATCGAGAGGATCAGGCCAGCCTACATATACCACAGTATTCGAGAGCGTTGGTAGATTAATATCTGATAATAATCAGTATCAGTGCCAATGGATAAACGCACGTCTTGGTAATTGATTTCTGCCATTTTTGGAATGAGTTCAAATATCTGGAAATCCTGTCCTTTTTTCCTCACAGGTCGACTATGTGTTCCACTCAACAGTTCGACAGCGTTGGAGTCTCGTAGTTTAGTCCTTTACTTGTAAGTTGTACTTTTGTTAGCTTTACAGTTTACCTCAATATTAGGGTTGTTCAATGAAAACATTTCCGAACCATTGACACACGAGGTATTAGTGGCTAATGGTTTAAATATTAAGGCTGTACCAACACAGTATGTACTGAACATGACAGATTTTTAAGATAATGACAAATATAAAGCAAAATCTCAATTTGTTGTTTGTGGTTACGATCTGGATAAACGAAGTCACAGATTGGTCTTTTTACAGCAATATAACGCCAAAACAACTATGTCTAGATTTAATAGTGTTTTAGTTTAAACCCGCAGGTAAGCATTTCCCCAAGCCCAGAACAGCACAAATTTAAACCAGAGAAAACAGCTTAAATGTATTTCAAACAACACTGTTTGAAATGATGCAATCAAAATTTGGTATTAAAAATAAGATTCTTCTAATTCAAATGTTTTATCGGGTGAAGAGATCAATGCCTCAACATTAATAATTTGAAGCGGTTTTTGGCGGTATTCTGAAGCGTCGACCTATCTGCCAATGGCATAAAGCTGTAAACCTACAAACGTTAAGAAAATATAAGGATCATGTGAGACATAACAGGTAGATAAGGATGTTCTTAAAATATGTGATCATCGGGGAAAATCTTACAAACAGATAAATACTGAGTAATCCGTGCATGGCTCTGAATCCGCCTAGAGCTGCCACGTGACCATTTTCACTGATTGCTGCATAGGTATTGATCTGACCAATCAGTAACGCAAGCTGGTTTATCTACAAAGAAACAATCGATAATTGGACAAGAGCGCCGTTAATAATTCATCTCTACACCTCCGTCGTGAAGAGTTGGATTCAATTCCTCCAAGAAGTATGTTTGTATTCCTGACAACTGGGGAATTCCGATTTGAATCATGTCAAATCACACCTGCTATTAATGACAATTTCGAGAGGATCCCTTTGAAAGACGTAATTCATACATTGGACCCCAGGGCTCTGCGCAAAACCGGTTGAAGTTACAGCATGTGATGTCACTGTGAACTCGGAACACTTCTGCTGGTTTCTGCGTACTTACTGTTGGTAAAGATCCGGCGATTTAGACCACCATGGTAGCTACAAATTTTATTATCAAATTCTGATTGCAACGATTCAACAAAGCATTGAAGATCATACCAAAGTAAAAGTTACAGTGAATTCCAAAAAGTACACACTAATACGGGAATAGCAAGATTGTACAAGGGTTTCACTGAAATCTGTTTCAATTTAGAACCTTAATTTCAATATTCTGGACGACATTTTAGTTTCAGTTGATGCTTTCTGTGCGCGTGTGTATAAATTTTAACATTCAAGTTTATTCTGGCTTTAGTTGGCTCTTAAGGAAGACTCACTTTCCGAAAAAAACAAATCACTTTACATATTTATGGTTGTGTGTATAGGGTCATCTGGGAAAATGACTGTTGAAATACACTGCCGTCTAAAAAGTCAAATACCTTTAAATGCGGCATTTAACACCCACCAGGCTACCACTTGTAACTACGAAGTACTACCTGGAATTAACGAAAACTTCTCAAACATACCTAGGAAGTACGTGTCAGCCCTATGTATGAACAGCCTTCGTTTAGAGTGGGAATATAACATTATTTAATTTTAACAGAAAATTTTGCAGTCAGAAATCCGTCCGGGAATCGATCCAACGGCCCTTAGAATAAGGCACCAAATCGCCAGCAGTATATATGCCGGCCATCTAGATCACTCAGCTAACCAGCCTTCTCCTGTTGGAAGTCCCGTTGTTTTGGGATATCAGATTTATAAAACTTGCCAGAACGGTTTACTCAAAACATTCAAGAAGATGGCTAAATTAGCGATTCGGTGTCAAAATAGCCCATAACATTTAATGATATGACTTCATGAGTATATCCTATTTTCTGACCTCTCATGATCTTAACTTCGTCATGTAGTCATATGATAAACTGTACTCCCGATATATTTTAATATAGACCTTAACCAATCACCGAAGGCTATATCCCAAACTCATGTCGACTGCAACCAATTATTGGAGGTCATTCCCATCACAGCCTCGAGGTCGATCAAACTAGCCAAAGATGTCTGCTTCCGACCAAATACAATACAAAATTTAAGGCATTTTAAATCGATCTATACTAAGTTATACTGTCTCCCTGGAACAATATGACACCTGGGAGTCAGTAAAGACTGAATAAAAATGCCTTCAATGTACATAAAATACTGATAATTCTATAATTGTGGAAACAAACCTATATCATAATAGACTCGATAGTTATAGTATTTGTTCATCTATTAACATCGCCCGTTCTAAATCCATACACTTTAAAAGCTCTGTGGGAGAATTTCGTTTTTCATGGCTCATGATTAAGCATATATAGACATGATGGGAACTGACAAAATGTTCCTGTCATAAGACGTGTACTTATAATTGCTGTATGATAACTAACGTTTTTTTTTGTCCGTTAAAAAAGTGCCTTGGTTGTTGAAAGTACACCATTAAAGACAAATCCTTCAGTTTTTAAATATTTATGGACTGAAGCTATGCTTTGATTACCCCTATCTACCGTTCTTTCTATCAGTAAGTATGGTTGTGGCATTAGTTCGCTATTCCTGTTAATAAATAATGAAAGCAATCACTTCCAGTTTACCGTTAATAGACTCTCTGGAGTGTAGGTGCTCAGGTGCAGTATTAATATATAGCCTGGGGATATTCTAACTATAGACGTTGTGTCATGCATTTTTACACCATGTCTGTGACCTGGCCTCTGATTTAGAAACGCTGTGTAAAGTTATAGGGTTAACGTCATTGATGATGGACCGGATTAACTTTCCGGAATTACTCATTCTACGCCCTTTTAGAATGAGTAAAAGCGGGGAATTACTGTAAATAAGTACATAACCAGCTTATTGCTTTATAATTGAATCAGTATGTCAGCCTTTTTTCCCGCTGTTAACTTGTTAACTGTCAGAATGTGGACATTCTCTCCCCAGTCCACTATTTTGGGGACATGTGGCCATAGGGCCGTTTGGGAAGTACCAAAAGTTGCTTGAACCGCCGGATTTGAAATAGGCCGCAGAGCTGGATAGAACAGTGTTATTATTGACTAACAGGCCGACGCAGCTGATGGAGGTTGACTACAACGGTACTGGTAAAATATCGCTACAATAATAACAATAGCCCAGTCACCCTAGGTTTAGGGTTCGAACCCAGGTGGAGGCATGCACATTTGTTTGTTTGTATTTTATTGCTTTTCTTTTACATTGCTACATTGCTAAAACACAGATTTTAATGTATAGAAAAGACACTGTGAAGGATTTCATTGGTGGATA
>JAQQZZ010099680.1:0-16595 GCA_030265115.1 Mopalia vespertina
AGGGTTTCTGATTGAAGGTTCAGAACCAGTAATAAAAAACAAAATACTCACTTTTGTAGTCTAGCTGAAATGATGCTCTTTTACTTTTAGTGTCGATATTTTACTTTTAGTGTTAAGATTCCTATTTACATTTAGGGGCAATATTTTATTTTTAGCGTTAACGTAGTTTTTACATTTAGGGTTGATTTTGTTACTTTTAGGGGCGGTTTTACATTTAGGGTTGATTTTTTTACTTTTAGGGGCGGTTTACATTTAGGGTTGATTTTTTTACTTTTAGGGGCGGTTTTACATTTAGGGTTACTGTTACATTTAGGGGTTGTACATCATGGCTTTTTTGTCCCAAATTTTCGTCCGTTATACATTTCCGGACACTTGTATTGCGTAACTTGCGGTTTTGACATTAGTCAAGATATGGCGTTCTTAATGGGCATAGACTGGAAAAGATGTTTTTATCCAAATTGGCCCCAATTTTGTATATCATCATGGTCTTCTGCTGTATATCATCATTGTCTTCTGCTGTATATCATCACTGTCTTCTGCGGTATATCATCATTGTCTTCTGTTATTTATCATCATTGTCTTCTGCTGTTTATCATCATTGTCTTCTGCTGTATATCACCACTGTCTTCTGCTGTATATCAACATTGTCTTCTGCTGAATCTCATCATTGTCTTCTGCTGCATATCATCACTGTCTTCTGCTGTATATCATCATTGTCTTCTGTTGTTCATCATCATTGTCTTCTGCTGTATATCATCACTGTGTCTGCTGTAAATCATCATTGTCTTCTGTTGTATAGCATCATTGTCTTCTGTTGAATATCATCATTGTCTTCTGCTGCATATCATCACTGTCTTCTGCTGTATATCATCATTGTCTTCTGCTGTATATCATCATTGTCTTCTGTTGTATATCATCATTGTCTTCTGTTGAATATCATTATTGTCTTCTGCTGTATATCATCACTGTCTTCTGCTGTATGTCATCACTGTCTTCTGCTGTATATCATCATTGTCTTCTGCTGAATATCATCATTGTCTTCTGCTGCATATCATCACTGTCTTCTGCTGTATATCATCATTGTCTTCTGCTGTATGTCATCATTGTCTTCTGCTGTATGTCATCACTGTCTTCTGCTGTATATGATATCATCATTGTCTTCTGTTGTATATCATCATTGTCTTCTGCTGTTTATATAGATAGTTTTTATTCAGGATTAAAACAAACTATATGAAAAGCCATTGGGAACAGACTACAAATGATCGCAAACTCTAGCATTCAATCTTGTATGGGGGGTTTAAAAAACTCGTGGGGTTTGTCATCGAAAACAGTACCCCGTTTCACATGAACGCTTGACTCACAGGTTAGCGTAATATAAACAGATGAAGCCTCAACGTCCATGAACAGAACAATTACAACCGTGGGTTAATAAGACTGACATTCTGTTACTGGTGCGCTCCATTTCAGACGAAACTTTTTCAAACTTTAGTCATATTCCCACATACAAGTGTCACAAATCATACATGATTTATCTAACATTTTGAACGTCCTGTTGTATTAATACACACACATGTCACATTTACACACTTGATAGTTCTTCATGTGATAAACAGAAGGCCTATCCAGAGATTGTACAAACCCTCGAGTCAGTTGTCGTCTTTTGAGGAGAAGTTTCAACATTTAAATGTTAAAGCTGTCTGAACTTTCACATCATGTTTTTTAGTAACAGGCAGACATAATGCAATAAAAGGCCGGGTCAGCTTAATGTAATACGGTCAGGCTTAACAATCAATGACAATCGGGAGAAAGATTTTCTGTACACAGTTTGAGGAGATCAATAACGGTGTTACGTCATTCTGTATAAAAAAAAATGATTCAGTGTAAACCCAACAGTATCAGATTGAACTATTACCAGGGCCTCGTCTTCCGGTAACAGAAATGTGTGGCTTTTCGTTGGCTGGGAAACATGCATTTACCATTATATGTAAGGAATGTCGAGGATATTAACTTGCCAAGATCAACAGCTATTCAATTCGGAAAAAAAAGTTACAAACGGTTATGAAATTTTAAAAGCAAGTCAAAGGTGTCGTATTGATTTTAGTCTCCGGTGCCAGGTTATAGTAATATATTTGGGATAAATCAGGAATTTCTTTTATTTTCAAAAGTTTCCATCATTCAAGTTCAACGTCAGGTGATCTTACTATCTGGTGCTGGAAACACCCGGCTCAACGTTCGTGAATGGTTTTCTAGCTTATTGGTATCATGTAGACATCATGTAGAGGTAATTGGGACTCCGACTAACTAAATACAGTAATAGACCGGATAGAAGTTCAATCAACTATGCCCAGGCGGAAGAAAACAAAGGAGTATTTGGGTAGATAAACGATGTTTTTCTTCCTTTAAGTTCTGTCCTTGTGAACATTGTGTCAGAACAATTCACTCTTGATTTTACAATTAGAGCCCTTGTCAAGTTCAATTACAAACGAGATGAAAGAGGACATTGCCAAGGCCAAGGAAACGTTTAATCAAATAAGGCCCGACTAAGCTGTTAGGCAATTTTAAATACACTGTAACAATCCCAAGGACCAAGCCGTAATTCTAAACAATGATTGAAGTAAAATAAACAAGACATTTGTTTTCTGATTTATTTGTGTTTGACAAACATATCTTTTCTCAATCAAATGAACAGGTTATACAATTTTGAGCTAGGCTCAGCCGTATATGATCCAGAAATGAAGTCCACAAAGTACTTATAATATACCGTATCAATTAACCACTGGAAAACTTCCAGATATAACTAAGGTCTGTATTTTATCTGACTGTATTGACACTGAGGCTTTATCCTTTGGTCTGATGTTTGGAAGGGTAATAATGGAAGAAATGGTACTTTTAGCATATCGCAATACTTCTATTTTACAAGTATTGTTTTTCCCTTGATGGTTTAACACGAATTAGTTTCAACTCTGTCAATTGAAATTTGATGATGCATCCATTCAATAAAGTTTCCAGAGCAACAACATGATGTGGCTCCGGCAATGGCGAGTGTGGTTTTAGCGAGGTTTCCATCCGGTTTTCAGTAAGGAGTAGTGTCACATGGAAACTCTGTAGTCATATAAGTAAAATATCCTTGAGTAAGACGTTGAACCTCAATCAAAGAAACCATCTAAGGCCTGAATTATCCACTGGTAATACTGAGAACTCTCGTTCTTTTAATATGGATGTTAAAAAAGGGGGGAAACTTATGAAGTTACGCTACGAATATTTTCAAATATGTTACATACTGCAATAAGTCCATAAGACGAACAATACACCTTCTTTCGGTCATTTAACATCAATTTGGTTGACAACCGTTACATTCTTTACCAAATTAGGAAATGGGAGATAACTCTGTAAACTGCAATCCGATGAAAATGTAATTAAATAGAGTCCATAAGGCAGCTAAGATATAATCTAAAATTTTGAATTTAACGTGTTCAAGTTATTCAGATATCGTATTAACGAAGGTGTATCACAAAATCACATGTTTAGGGGATAATCTTAATATTACACGGTAATTCCGTCACTTACGGATCACAGTCTCATTGCAATGAATCAGAATTTAAAATTTGGGGATTCACAGCTGTTTTGTTCTCCAGCTACATATAGTGTTTCGAACTGGACGCTAAAAAGAAAAGGGACAAGCTTATATTCAAATACTACCCCCAGCCAGAACAGTCAGTGACGTTACTGGGAAGAAAACTGGTTTTGGTTTCGTCCTTTTTTGTTTCCAATTTCGTGTAATGTCACAGCTGGAAACATATCATTTTTGCGGTAAATTTCTAAATCTGAAAACCATTCGACAATAGACAATAGCTGAGTATGTAGATACTCACCCCAGGTACAACGCATTCACATATGCCATTAGAAGACGAAGAGATGTATAATATAACAATCTCGCATTTATCCACTTTAATATACGCACAGAAGTCTCAGACAGCTAATCAAGTATGTAGTCTGGCAATGAGCAAACCCGATGGAGAAATAATCTGGAATCAGATGGTTAGAACTAAATAGAACACCTACAGGGACAGAGGAATATAGACTCAAATATATTTCGTGTATTTAGCATGTATACATGCTAATTTTACATTAATTGATAAAGAAACAACTGTTGTTGAATTATCAGTGGAATTTGATTGTCCGTGACACAAAAGGAAAAAAAAGGCGCCATTTGTCTTCGCGACAATGATGGGGCAAGTTACTTCGCGACAATTGGGCAATTATCTTGTGGACAATTGTCTTCAGAGAAATAGTTTTCGGAGAAGTTCTCATCAGAGCAATTGTCGGAGGAGCAGATTTCACGAAGCAACGGTCGTAGAAGCGTGACATCATGGTAATTGAGCAATGTTTCGGGATATTTGGACCATATTTCTCTAAACGCGTCTCGGATTCTAGTTGATTGTGTTGGTCCATCTTTAAGGTCTCGCTGAGCCCTTGGTCGATTTTCAGAACACCTGTGGTGTTTAGTCTCTTATCCAGAAGAATATAAATCTGTACCATACATAATACATAACATTTTGGAAAGCTTGGATACACAGGATAACATATATGTGTATGTGGTGAAAATCCAATTATTATTTCTAAAAATATTGCAAAATGAGTTAATGTCAACAGAAAAAATAGACTGCATTTTTCGTGGTTTATTTCTAGAATTGCAATAACGTTAAGACAAAATAAATTAGTTGACTGAGAAGAATCGTCCTTGAACTAGTAACCGGTGCCTCATTTTTTCTAAATTTTGATTAGAACGATCCCAGTGGATTTTTTTGTCTATCCGACCTTGGAAAGTGTTATAAAAATGTCAAATACAATTTTCAGAAAACATTACAAAAAATCAAGGCCGAACTCCTAAAAATGAGACACCGGTTACTAGATCGCATTGTGCTCTTTAAATTGGTCCAAATTGTGAAGTATCGAATAGAGACGTAAATATGTATTTACTTTTACTATAAAGATTCACGGTGTTATTTGAAATTTAATAATGTGACAAATTTGACTTGTATTTACAACAACAAAGTTATAAAATGACTTCAAAGCACCGGTCAAGACTCACCAGTCCTTTGTCTAGTCACCAGAGATTAGAACCAGACTGCTATACAAGCACACTCTTCTTACTTGTTGTGTACATATCTCACAGACATACACACACACAAACTTTGATAAAGGGAAGTTTATTTACTGTACAACAATTTTAACACAAAATCTACGGTTTATGTACAATATATAGCGTAGAAGGGTGCACGGGGAGGTTGACCTCATGCAACTTTCAACATTCAATAACGCCAATATATTACTTTCCAGAACCATCTTGAAATAGTTAGTTCTACAGTTAGTGCCTAATTAACCACCCTTGTTGATTTGCGTGTTTGTTTGGTGACCGTTCATACGCATATCTTTAATATATATATGACAAGACTGTGTTTAAGGTGTTAATATTATAAAGTCTTTGACTTTTCGGAGAAAATCAAATGATCCAATGTACTTCAAAAACAGCAAGGTACATAACTTAAAATGTGAAGTGTTTTGCTCTGTTGTAAAGATAATCTCAAGGGACATCTGTCCAGGTATACGGATCCAAAATTTAAGTAACTGTTAAAAGTTTACTTTAAAATATAATCTACTTTTTAAGGTGTACAATGTATTAGAGATGCTCGGTGTTTTTGTTTTCGTGTCGAAAGTATGCCTAGGTGTTGAGCGGAATAAAACAAAGCTTTTAACTTTATACTGTTAATGTTCACTTTTCAAATTAATTTTTTCTCACTTTACTTAAATGAGTAATTATTCCATCTAACCACTAAAAGAGCCCTAAAAGAGTGGTCTTGGGAATACTGGAGGTCGATGGGCAAAGCAATGTAAGTCTGCTTTATGACCCCTTACCTAACACATACTAAAATATCCTCGTCCTTCTTCGAATAACATGGGCCTCTAATGCTCTGTACTCTTGATAAGATTCTAGCTTATCGTGTCGTCTGGTAATAAGCAGACATGATGTAGTGGTAAGTGGGACTCAGCCGAGCAAAACACAATAAGAGACCGCCCACAAGTTTAATCAAATATGTTCAGGCAGAAGGAATCGATGTCTTCTTTGGGATTGATATTTTTTGAGTTCTCTCATTGTACATATTGCGTCAGAGTAATTGTGTCTTCTTTTTCAAAACCAGCCAGAACAAATCGTTAGTGTGTTGGGAAAGAAAGAGGGTCCAATTGTGTTTCATGTTATACCTCTTTTCTTCCCTCAGTTCCTCGGCAAGATCCCAACTAGATTAATTTGGCTATAAAATAAACGATCCCGTGTAAACAGGAAGATGTAATTGGTTAATCGACAAGGCCGTGGGTTTTTGGATTTGACATTTATTCAGACTGGAGTATATCAATATTTGTTTATGGCTTTTGTTATATACATTCCCAGACACTTGTATTGCGTAACTTGCGTTCTTAAAGGCCATACATTGGAAAATATGTTCTTATCCCAATTTACTCCAATATTGTATATTATCATTGTCTACTGCTGTTTATATATCAAATTTTTATATAGGAACAAAACAAAATATGAAAAGCAATTGCGAACAGACTATAGATGATATTTTTCGCGAACTCTAGCATTCAAATGTACATGGGTGAATAAAACAACTCGTGGAGGGTGCCATCGGAAATGTACGCCATTTTACACAAACTTGATTCACAAGTTAACGCAATAGAAACAGATGAAGCCTTAACGTCCATGAACAGAACAGATTAGACCCTGGGTAAACAACGGACAATCCCATGCGAGGTCAAAATTGTTCTTTTTTTATTATTTGTTTATAAGAACATTCTCTTTTTGTCCTGCATTTTTTGAAAAAGTTGTATAAATATTCCAGTTAGAAGTTATTTGATTTTTAAGTTTGAAAATTTTGATTCAGTTCTTTGCAAGTGTACAGCTGGATCGGTTTTGCAAGATTTTTTTGCCGAAATTTATTTTTTCGACTCCGTTTTCTCGAAAACCCTTTGAGCTACACCCGTGAAATTCGGCATGCTTATTAGTGACATAATAATTTTTTTCACAAAATGCAGAAAAAGAAAATGTTCTTATATACAAATAAAAAAGATGAACAATTTTGACCTCGAAGGAGTTGTCCATCGTTCTGTTTTACTGGTATGCTCCATTTCAGACGAAAGTTTTTCAAACTTTTGTCATATTTGCATATATAGGAGTGTCACAAAGCACCTAGGATTTATCTAACTTTTGATTGCTCTATTGCATTTATACATAAACTTATCAAATTTACACACTTCATTGTTCGTCGTGTGATAAATAAGAGTTTTGTGTATTCCAGTATAGGTTTATGTAAATAAGCTGTCTGTTTCCATTTACCACTCTATAAGTATATTGGCCACGACTGTTTCGGTGTTGGTATTGACATGGAAGGGGGGATTTTGTGGGTTTTTTTTTTTTTACGTATATCGGCTTCCTTTTCATAAATTGATAAAGAAACACTGTTGTTGAATGATCGGTGGAGTTTGATTGTCGGTGAGGATAATGGAAAAAAGTAATTTATCTTAGCGACAATGAGGCAATTATCTTCGCAACAATGGGGCAATTATATTCAGAGAAATAGTCTTCAGAGAAGTTCTCATCAGAGCAGAGCAATTGTCGGATGAGCAAATTTCACGAAGCAACAGCCGTAGAAGCGTGACATGGCAATTGAGCGATGTCTTCGGGATATTAGGACAATTGTCTTCGTCAGAATGTTCATAAGAGAAATACACTTCTGAGAAGGAATTGAGATCATGCAATTTTTAACGTTCAATAACGCCAATATGCCTTTATTACTTTCCAGGAACATCTTTAAATTCTTACATGCGCAGATCAAAAGGTTCCTAATTAAACCACCCTTCTTGATTTGTGTGTGTGTTGGTGACAGGGCTGTTACGCGATGTTTAACATATGGCAAGCCTGCGTGTCAGATTAAACTGTTAACATTATAAAATCGTTGACTTTTCGGAGAAATTAAACGATTCAAAGTACATTTAGGAACATATATCCAGGTAAACGGCTCCTAAATTTAAGTAACCGTTAAAAGTTTACCTTAAAATACAATCTACTTTTATTAGGTGTAAACTGTACAGCTCAGGGTTTTTAGTTTCTTACCGAACGTGTGTCTATAGATGTTGGGCGGACTAAACCAATGCTTTCAACTTTATATTGTTAATGCTCTCTTTTTTTTAAATTCATTTTTTCTAACTTTTAATACTTTAATGATTAATTATTCCATCTAACCAAAAATGCTCCCCCTAAGAGTGGTCTTGGGAATACTGGAAGTGGATGGGCAAAGCAATGGAAGTCTGCTTTATTGCTACTTACACAACACATACTAAAATGTCCTCGTCCTTCTCCAAATAATAGGGACATATAATGACCCATACTCTTGGTGAGATTCTAGCTTATCGCATCGTCTGGTATATAATAAGCAGACATGATGTAGAGGTAATTGGGAATCAGACGAACAAAACACTAAGAGACCGGCCACAAGTTTAATCAAAAGTGTTCAGGCAGAAGAAATTCATGTCTTCTTTGGGATGGATGTTTTTTTTATTTCTCTCATTGAACATATTGCGTCAGAGTAATTCTGTCTTCTTTTTCAAAACAGAGCTTTTGTCTATCTCTATTAGATATTGAACAACATAGATTAAGTAAAAATGTAATAAAGTTCACACGAAGCTACATGTATCAAATACATTATTGTCACAGATTATACACTTCATAATAGATTATATGTTTACGTATACACCGATTATTATAGAGTATCGCCTTTTTAAAATATTTCTCAAATGTAAGCGATAAAAATCTTTGCTATTCTAAAGAGAGAAATTTCAGGACGACTCTTAATATGTATAGAGAGCTTTATTTGAATTGTTCTAACGGATAAGCGAGATTGTACATTGTGCATATACACTTTTTAAAAGACTCCCTGCAATTCCTTCCCGTGACTATAAATCAGATGTGATGATAATTTAGAGACTGATAAATTCAAATACTATACCAGCCAGAACAAATCGATAGCGTTTTGGAGGGGGGGGGGGAGGAGTATGAGGGTGTAATTATGTTTTATGTCATACCTCTTTTTTCCCCTCTATTCTTCGGCAAGATCCCAACTAGATTAATTTGGCTAGTTTAATTTTGGCTATAAGATAAACGATCCTGTGTAAACAGGATGACGTAATTGGTTAATCGACAAGGCTAGATGGGTTTTCGGATCTGACATGAATTCAGACTGAGGTAAATCAATATTCGTTTATGGCTTTTTTGTCTACGGTATACATTTCCAGACACTTGTATGGCTTAACTCGCGGTTTTAAGATTAGTCAAGATGGCGTTATTAATGGCCATATGCTGGAAAAGATGTTCTAATCCCAATTGACTCCAATGTTGTATATCATCATTGTCTTTTGCTGTTGGGGAGTTTTTATTCAGGAATATAACAAATCATGAAAAGCCACTGGGAAGAGACTGCATATTATTATTTTTTCGCGAACTCCAGCATTCAAACTTATAAGGGTGGTTTAAAAAAAATCATTGAGGTTGCCATCCGAGGTGTACGCCGCTTCACATGAACTCTTGACTAACGGGTCAACACAATAGAAATAGATGAAGCCTTAACGTCCATGAACAGAACAGACTCAACAGTGGGTTAATAAGACTGATATTCTTTTCTTCTTTTTACTGGTACTCCATTTCAGACGGAAGCTTTTCAAACTTTAGTCATATTCGCAGATAAAGGTGTCAAAAGTCATGCATGATTTATCTAACTTTAGAAAGCCCTGTTGTATTAATACATAAATATGTCAAATTTACACACTTGATATAGTTCTTCGTGTGATAAACAAGGGGCCTGTCCAGAGATTGTATATCCCAGTTAAACCCTCGAGTCAGTTGCCGTCTGTTAAGGAGAGGTTTCAACATTCAAATGTTTAAGCTGTCTGAACTTTAACCCAGAGTATCGTGTTGTTTAGTAGTAGGCAGATATGATGTGGATGTATAACTAGCACACAGACGGACATAATACAATAAAAGGCCCGGGCAGCTTATATAATACGGTCAGGCTTAACAATCAATGACATTAGGGAGAAAGATTTTCTGTACACAGTTTGAGGAGATCAATAACGGCGTTACGTCATTCTATATATATATAAAAAATAAAAAAATGATTCAATAAAAATCCAACAGTATCAAATTGAACTATTACCAGGTCTTCCGGTAACAGAAATGTTGGGCTTTTCGTTGGCTGGGAAACATGCCTTCACCATTATATGTAAGGAATGTCAAGTATATCAACTTGCCAAGATCAACAGCTATTCAATTCGGAAAAAGTTATTTAAAAAGACCCATTCTACCGATATATGTAATTTATGAGACAAAATTGCTTTCCATGAGGTGGAATCCGGCAATATGACGTTAATCAAACTTGGCCTTTGTTTTACGTGACATGAAAGCGAAAGAAAAATGTTCTTGTCTTTATTGACAAAGTGCTGGTTTTATAGAAAAACAAGTTAATTGGTTTTGGAAATTTTCTCATTTCAAATTTATGGGAAAGTTTTGTTAAACATGATGAATTACAATGTTTCGAGCAATGGTAGAAACTATATCAGCCATTGGTATTTAATTTAATGTACATTATGTATGACATCTAGAACTTCAAACATCAGTACGTTCAATTTGCGAACATACAGGTCTTGGACCTTTTCTGGAACTAATTTTTGTTGTTGTCAATCAACTGTATATGAGAGGAGTCGTAACTCTGGTCTATTAGCTATTGAACCACCTCATGGGTAACGTATTTCAATTATTATTCGAATTGACAAATCGTTTGTAGAGCTGCCCACTCATTTATACACAACCACTGAGCGTCAATAACTAATACACAAGTCACAGAGTAACTTCACACCCTTCGTGTTCGTTATTAGATTTCTGACAAAATTTGGTAAAATTCGACCCCCTTTTCGATCGTAAAGAAGGATCTTTTGGCTTAGCAGAGGTGGGCACTTTCTGTTTTTACCTACATTTGGTGGGATTCTCATTACCATGGTCTCATCTCTACGTGATGTGCGCGTTATATTCGAGTGTCTCTATGTATCGTAAAACCTTCAAGTGAGATATATGGAATCCTTTTCATGGTTAGGTTTAGGTTAAATTCAGTGTCATGGTTTGTTGCTTCGTCTCGGTACATATGTAACTGTAGTAACAGATGTACTTGTAAACATATTTTTTTACCGTCTGATAAAAAGCGATATCGTTCGGAAATATCAGAGAAAAATTGATATTACGTACGCCAAAATAGCTCTTTAATTTAAGCCTAAGTGTTTGTCTGGTTTTATTTTTGTGCTAGTAGCTACGGAATGAACGATCTAATTTAATACATTTTGTCTAACTAATTAAAGTGTTATGTCAATCAATTTTGTCTCTTCACTTTGCGGTGGATATGTTGGTGATGTCAGTAACTCAAAACCACAATGCGCTGGAATATTTCCAGAATTCCATAAGTTTATTAAAGAAATCTCCAATTTATCCACCTCGAACTCACAGTAAGCTTCATATTTCCATAAACTCCTCTCAGACAGCTAATCAAGTTGTCTGGTAATGAACAAACCCGACGGAGAAATAATCTGGAATCAGATGGTTAGAACACAATATAGTAGCCTATGTAATTGAACAGCCCAGCCGGAGGAACATCGAAGGATTTGGGGGATCAACGATTCGGTGTAAGGGGATTTGATAACGTTAAAGGAGCTACCGGATTCCATTCATGCAGTTCTGTATAGTACCGATTTTAAATACATTCGAGAAAAATTATTGTTTTTAGTTTGTAGCATTTATACACTTTTCAATTTTGCCATAGTATCTTTATAAGCTTATTTTAAAAGTTTGAATAAATTTCAACTAAAGTATATTAGCTTATCAATCTTAATTGATCGTGTCAGTGGGTTCCTTAAAAGTTCTGGTTTCCTATCGTTGTATGCAGTCCTTTATTTCAAATGTTTTGAATCAATATACTAAATGTATCAAACTGCTTGAAAGCCGGCGCTGACAACGATAGTATATTACTGATTAGGATATGTTTGAACAAATAACGTCTTTGTGACTAGTATATATAAACAAGAATTCATTATGAAACAACTATAAATCCTAATAATGGACTCCATATACCCAATATAAAGGATATATTATTGTGGTCACCTGATCATATTCCAAAGGTGAATACTGCACACAAATAGCTGCTAATTGCAATAACACACCTAAACCAATTCTTGTAAACACTATGTTTTCCAAAGTTATTCTGGAGGGAGAATTTTCGTATAATTAGAATTACACTGTCCTAAACTTCCACTTTCGATTTATACGCAAGTTCATTCCCACAATTTGAGAGCTCTCATGTTGTTTATAGTTAATAAAGTACGTCATTGACAAAATGATTGTTAAATAACACATGCGGGGTTATCTTATGTGGTCTTGAAAGGCAAAACTCTTAAATATTTTAATGAGAATGAGTAGGTGTCATATATTTTATAAATGCGAAAAATAAAACCCAGTCATTTTGTCAATAACGTATTTTATTTACTATCAAACAATTACAAGCTAGCCAATCGTGCAGTAGGACAACCATAGCATATATAGTACGACAAGTTGTACAGTTTACACGGAAAAAACATGACAAACAATCGTCTCCAGATCAGCATCAGTGCAGCCTTTCTGACTTCCACCTATCAAATTTATCAGAATCTTCATCCTCTATTCCTCGTCTAGTATACATTGTCAATATATAAGTTTGTTTGTTTGATTGATTGGGGTTTAACGTCGTACTCAAGGGAATTTAACTTATAGGACGAAGGATTGTCCACTTCACACAGCTCCTTGCCTAATTACGGTGGAAAACCACCCCCGTGATTGCCGGAGCCACATCATGTGATTCATATACCTGATGGTCGACAGACGGACTCGATCCCGTGAACGGTAAATCGAAGGATTGGTAAGCGCACACGCCGCGGGCCTCACAATATATGAAATGTAGAGATAATTTCAGAGGTCTAACTTAACCCATAACCACGTGCCTAGGACACAGGACAAGCTATTCTCATATTTCGGTTACCGTACCCGGTTTTGAAACATTTGATTAAAACCGGAAGCGGGCTTACCTCCATGCCTTACGTACAGCCCGCTTGGTCATAAACCTATTACCATTTTGAATGTCTAAATGTAGTGATATTCGCTAAAAAGACGTAAATTGTGCGGTCGTAGCAATATAAATTACAGCTGTATAAATACACCTAGACTATGCTTTGATGTCATTCAGCTGTACATCAATCCAATTCCATTTTTAAAGATACCAATCACCCAAATCAAACAAACAAACAAATTATAAAGATACTAAAATACAATTTTATGTTGACCTACATAACACATTTTCAATTTTTTATGCACCTTTGGCTTATTGTAAAAAGTAGAGCCCCTTCGTCACTTCGTGGAAAAACAGTAATGGTGCGGGTTTATCCCAAAGTTCCCAGTCTTTCGTTAAAAAGCTAGATGGTACTTAATGGTGACAAAGTGGTTTTGAAACACAAAATTGTTGTCGTTGTTGTTTTTTTTCATCATTTGTATACTTCATATTCTCATGGATAAATAAGCATAAGCAACAAGTGCCTCCACAAAAAATTTACAAGTTACGAGCAGACCATGGCTGTATCACTTTTGATATGTTTTATACCTACATTAACTGAAAATAATCACGGTTAACAGGCAGGTCATAAATGGCATCGTTTTAAATTAAACTGGCTTTCCCAGGATTCCTCAGCAGATTTGCAATGTTTCAATTTCATATACTATACACAAGAGGGCGGTGGCGTTAAGAAATTGCACCGAAATGACCTCAATGCCATTGATATTAGATAATAGGGCGTTTCATACATCTAGTTGATAGACTTGTTGTCATGATTTGTCATACTTCGCGTCCGGGAAATATACATGCGTGTCTCCTTTCTCAATGTTTATCAAACCCGTCTTATTGATAACTTACTAAGGAATTCCAAATAAGAAACTCTAAAATAAATTCAATTACATGCACCCAACCATTCTCAAAGACAATAGTTTTGATGTTTTTTAGAGGGTGTTTTATTTAATGGGAAAATGAAATATGTACAACATGACACAAAGTTCCAATTCAAATATACGTTTGAATGGACAGTTATATCAACGTCTCTCTTTATGTCGTCTTTCTTTTCTGTCTGAATGAGTATCGTAATCATGTCTATCATAATCTTTATTTCTATAGGATTTGTCTTCCAAATCTCTTCTTTTCCCTTTATCCCTACTGCTCCTGTCATATTTATCAGAAGTTCTTTCCCTTGAATTACCTCTTCTGTGTTTAGGTTTTGTAGATTCATTATCAGATTCACTGCGAGACCTGTTGTTTCTGTCCCTGTATTTACGGGCATGAGAATCAGCTGATTTCTTATGAGCCTTTGACTTTTCATCCGAACTACTATCTGATTCACTTTTTTGTTTTCTTTTAGGACTCTTTTTGAGGAAACGTTCTGGTGAACTACCATCATCAACTGGATAATTTTTAGCTTTTTTACCATCGACTGTGCTGGATTTGCTCAATTTGGTTTTACTTTTTCTTTGGTTTGACTCAGAGTCCGATGAATCTGAACCTGTGTTTCTGTATTTCTGAGATAAATGGTTGTCTTTGATTTTCTTTGTTCCTCTTTTGCCATCTTTCTTTTCACTGTCGGACAGGCTTTCAGCGGAAGATCCCCTTCTTTTCTCTTTGCGGTAATTCAGATCTTTATCATCCTTTCTATGCTTTTCACTACGATGCCTTTTATCACTAGACCTGTCATCTCTAGAACGTTCATTTTGATTTCTTCGATCCGTCTCGCGATTTCTTTTAGGACTTCTGGACCGGCTACATTTATTTTGTCTTCTCACTGGCTGTTATTAATGGGGAATAAAAGAAGAGAACAAATTGACATTATTTTTTAGATACCTCAAGATTAGATGGACTCATTGATTGGTATTCAACTCCCTGCTCAAGGGTATTTTCTTTATATGGCACCTGTGTATCACAACAATATAACCACACGTTTGAACACAACACAAAAATGTTAAATGTTTTGCTTTGTTGGAAAATTATTGTCCTCCAATACTCAGTAAAAACAGCATGTCTACAATCAGGACAATACTTCCCAGGACAAAACAACATTCATAATCAGAAATATAATGGAGTATTGTACTTCACATGTGAACTCACATGACTATTTACAGAGTAAGTAGTTATGAAATATTGTATATTAAAACACATTAAATATTAAAATTACATATTATATTGGAAATTACACTTAACTATGCCCTCTAAAGTGATTGTTGTAATAGGGACCATTTCACAGAGTGCTATTGTCTATCAAGCCTGCAAGTGGGTCTTGCTGGATTCTTCCGAATGTCAAACAAAAATTTAAATTTAACAAACAACTAATAAAACCATGAATGTTTGACATTTTTTAACACTTTCCTGAATCTAGTTATTAAAAGGATTTCATTACCGATCTGTCTCGACTTCTACTTCTCGACTTTCTTCTTTTTCTATCAAGTCCTGCGTCTTCATACTTATCCCTCTTAGACTTTTTATGGTTCTCATCCTCAAAGACCAAGTCATATTTTATGTTGTTTTGTCAAGGGGAAATAATTCAAAGAATGTATTTTCTGATTTCCGCCCCATAACTCCATTGAAATCTCTTAACACAGTTGCATTGTGACTTGTAAGCAAGCCAGCAACTATTCTCTTTAACTCAGTAAAACAGATTTGCAAAGAATTTGAACATGCTGCATTGCTTCGATTATGTCAAGTTCACTGTCTTTAGTGCAGTAGGCATAAAATGGGCAGTGACTTGGAACCAATATTATAATAGAGGTATGATTGCTTGGTTTTTGTATTGATTCAAAATATGGATAAGTACCACTAGTTTGTTTGCTTGATTGCAGTTTAAAGCCGTACTCAAAGTTATTTCACTCATATAACAGCATGCCAGCCCAACCACCCTTGGCATTACTTACAACAAACAAAGACAAACAGGACAATCAAAGGAAGCATTACAAGGATATCACAAACAGAGCATAAGAACAAGAGAACGCTCCCTCCGAACCCTCCGCCATACCTCTAGTAAATCAGAGGAGGGCAAACAACACAATTGTCAAAGGCAGCTTTAATGGAATAAGGCTACCGGGCCCCTCACAGTATACGAAAACAGATGAAACGGTTTGTTACTTTAATGATTCATATGAAGTCCCTAACACTATCTATCTAAAAACAATTAGTAAAGACAATTAAATGGCCTATATAGAATTCTCATAATCTGGATTTGGTAAGAAAACAGAAAAACAAAACAATGCAGGTCCTGTTTGAAACTGATATAGACAATCAGCCTATGGTACAACAGTTTCGGGTCCTGTTTGAGTCTGATATAGACAATCAGCCTATGGTACAACAGTTTCAGGTCCTGTTTGAGTCTGATATAGACAATCAGCC
>JAQQZZ010099702.1:0-16594 GCA_030265115.1 Mopalia vespertina
TACCTAAGTATTAATCCAAACGATACAATAAATGTGGTTTATTTTGAGCCCAAGGGGTCCAGCAAGGCCTTAAATCATGGACTTAATATTGGGACAATGTCATATGAGCCTGTTGATTATCGACATTAGGAACTGTCTTTTAACAGGTTGGTCCAGTCATGGGTTCAGAGATTGGGGAGAGTTCATGAAGCTTGGTCTCTCCAGTATAGCTATGATTTGTCTGGAATGGTGGACATTTGAAGTCTCAGCTTTTCTAACAGGTAATACTGGTGGATTTATGGCTCTAGCGATAGCTTAATTTCAATATAATTCCAAAAACTCCTATATTTTACAACGGTTTTAGGATCTAGACCGACACGTAACGTGTAAAAGGTATTTAAAATCGTTGATACCTAGAAAACTTATTAAAAATAGTCCAGTATTCACTGGACGATTTGCATTTTGTTTCATTAAAAAATTCGGCGAACTGGTGGAGAAATTGGGATTCGAACATCTAACTTTTATTAACAGTGACAGTTCAACGTTTCTCGTGTGACTGTGGCTGGCAAATATAGAAACATCGCCACCATTTTGTTATTCACCAGAATTCTGGTGAATTTCTGTTCCACCATTCATATCGGACATTTGCATGTTGTTTTCATAAAAAAATTCTGGTCATCAGATAAATTACCATCATTAATTCCCCCATCAAGCAATTCTTCGTGTATCTCCGGGATGGACTCGTCATTATACGCCGCGGACTTCCGAATGGAGTTCCCCTTACTACATCACAGCTCGAATGACATCCATGAAAAGTAGCAAGTTTGTAAATGAATAAATCAAATTCTAAGCATCGAAAATATGCGGATTTTTTAAAAACAGATAGTTAATCGTATTATCTTTGTAATTCAGAACCCACTTGGGAATACCCATTAATTGTAATCCATAACTATGTGTCTGTGTTCAATATAAATTAGTTTGTGCTCACTCATTTCGGTTTCGCCAGGCTAAAAGGTCACTCAGAACAATTCAATCTGTTTAAAATCTTATATGAAAATTACATTTCCTTTCCTGTTGTGGTCGCTGTTAAGATCTGGCACTAAGGCCTGTCAAATTGTAAAATTGACCACACACTGCACATGCGTGTTACAGTGTACAGCTAGCAGATGGTAAGTAATCGAATGGTTTTGTGTAACAAAATACGAATAATCCCTAAACTTTTTTTGGTTTCTCTTAGTCATTAAATGAAATATAATAAAGTAATAACAATATACTGGGGCAGTTGCCTTTTCTATTTCATGTAAATGATTCGTGTAATTATTCAGATTACTGAATATTCTCCTCTTTGCAGATGACACACGTGCACTATTCTCATCCCCTAATTTGCAAGACGCTTTATTAACAATGATACATGGATTAAGGATATTGCATTCTTTGTTTTGTATCAACTATCAAGCGACTTTCGTTTAATCTCAAGAAACTAATTATATGGTAAAAAGACCAAATTAAATGCTAAAAGAAGATATCCCCACCCCCACGTCCAGTGCTCAAATTTTCTCGGTATTTTCTGCAACGTTAAACTTAATTAGCTAGATGTAAATTACATTAGCAGTAAAGTTGCTAGAAATGTAGGTATCATCAATCACATCCGAAATTCGGTCAACAAACAGGCGCGTTTTATTCTATAAAATTGGTTAGTTTACACTTTTATGTCCTTTTCAATAAGCTTTGGGGCAATACATATGTCACACATCTACGTCCTCTAATACCCCTTTCAAAACACCTGTTCAGAATAATTATGTCATCTAATAGATTGGAATAGGTTCTTTACAATTCTCTCCGTGTTGTCTGTCAATTATTTTACCTTCGTGAATGAACTCCACAGAGCTACACAGACTATTTTATCAAAATGTCACCTGTTTTCTGGGATATCACACAAGAGAACACGGGCTCAGTGTGTTTTTAACCCATCATCGATTAAACGTATCATTATACCTTCCCCATTCTATTGGTCCTCGAGAATGGAATATCGTTTCTTTGGAATAAACATATGACATATTTAAAGAATTCCCTACTTAATGCGTATGTCTTGAGATGAACCAGACCTCTATTTCATTAAATGTTGGGTCGTTAACTCGTATACTAGTAAGTCTGTGCTGGTATTACTAGTAAGTCTGTGCTAGTATTAGAAAAATGACACCAGATTTCATTTATCCAGTATAACTGTACATATTACATTTTATGGATAAAAAAAAGGCCTTCACGGGTTTTCCCCACCAGTTGTCATTTTTGTTTGTTTAAGTTTACTGCTGTTTCATTGTTTTGTATTCTACACAAACCATTGGGTATGAATTGAAATATTCCACATGGCATCCCATAACCACGTATTTATAGAGAGACGACTCCTGTCTGTGTTTTCGTCCATTCTATAATGTCAAATAGCGTCAACAATTTGACCTCACTTGATGGTACAATAAACGATGATTCGTCCATGAGCCCCGCGACTCAGCAAGATACCACAGAGACAGAGAACTTCCACAGTGACGTTTGGTGACTATTTCACTCAGTGGTTGGTGTTTATCCGCATAACTCGCTCTTCGAAATAAAAATGTAAAGCCAATATTTGTTTGGAATAACTTGGCCACGTCTTTATTGTATAGAATTGCATAGATTCCCAAGGGTTAGGGTCTCATGGGAACAAAAACCATGTTGACTGTCAAATCCCCCGACAAGTCAGTCCTATGGGGTACACACAGGGTATTCAATGCCTTTTTGCAATGTAACCCATGAAACCCCTTTTCGCCATCTACATACGGAGAAATACAGTTTAAGCCAACACATGTTAGCTCAAGACACAGGAAGGGTGGGTGGGACTCAATAAAATGACTCAATTTAACTGACAGAGTAATTAAAATTTTCCCTGGACAAAACTTAAATTCAGGCCGAATCGTCCGGTTTGCCGCATTGGACTAAATGCTCCTCAGGACAGCCCCAGTGGACTGTGGCCGTATAGCTCGTTACCAATGGTAACATTGACCAAACAGCTGTATGCAAATACTAGAACTCTTTTTATCGCCGTGCTGAGGGTGTTTCACTTATATGACACCGGTGTACTCCAACAGTAAAGCCAGAACACACAACCCTGGAATACACAGTGTGTTGCTGCCTTGGAATATTAATGCTCCTGCTGCGCTAAGTTAAGATAGAATTCCTATGCATCAGATGTGCTACCCTTAGCGTAAAAGATAATGACTCTGAAGGGTATTTATTCAACTGCCATTTTTAAATGCCTGGATAATAGTTGCATATTCTTTCCGTCTTTTTTTCCAGGCATTCTGGGAAACGTGCCGTTAGGAGCATCTTCAATTGCATATCAAATCTGGACGATTTATGCATCGGTAATACATAGGCCTACTTTGTTTTGAAAAAACTTACTCCACAAGGCCCTCACTTAAATAAAATGCCTACACTTTGTGACATTTCCGTGTTTAATTTTCAATAACTCTTCTCAGACGAAAACCTTTCAAACAAATCGCCTTTTTACATAATTTCGTTGTATTAATTTATGTCCTCCTGTTTCGATGACATCATATGCAGTATCCATAATAACATAGAATATTTGGAGGCAACTCAAAGATATCAGCCATGGACTTACAGAGCTATTTTAATTACAGCTCCCATTAGGAATAAGCTCTGCCGCTTCCTTCCGGGTGGGTCGCTACTTGGGCGAGGAGAGACCAGACGCGGCCCTGAGTGTAACGCGAATCGTTTTCGTTATATCCGGTAATTATCGTTCCGTCTTGTTCATGTTTGCATGGGCCCAGGTAGCCTATTTTGTGGAAGTCAATTCGTTTAATCAACGAACCCTTAAAGAGGAATCGTCAATTGTCTCTATGCTATGTTGTAGCATATATATAAATGATTACAACATTATTGTTTTTAATTTCCTTCTTTGTAGTGGTGCTCTTAGCAAGCGGTGCAGCCCTGAAACCGCCTAGTTAATTATTTAACTTTGTATTGCGACACTTCAATTTACCATTATGACTAAACCATGGGCTTAATTCTGCTTTCTTGATCTTGTTATAGAAGTTTTGGTATATCTGCCAATTTCATTAATATGAGGTGTTCTGGTCAGGGATTTGGAGCACATTCCATTAAACTTCTATTGATCGATTTGATCATTGAACCTCTAGTGTATAGTTTTCTGTGTTGACCTTTAGCCGTCATGTCGGTGATGTCAGGACTTGTGACTTTAGCTGTCCACAACAAACTACCCTATCTTTTCTCCAATGACAAGTAAGTATGACACATTTCTTTAATTTTTTACAACACTGTATACAGACTAAATTTTTAAAATAGTTTAAAAGGCTTTACGCGTCTGTTCCGCCCCAACATGACAAAACGCAATGATTTCAATCGAAACGTCAACTATTTTTGTCTTATAACATTGCGATATTAAACAAGTTCTCCTAATGCGATGTACTATGACAAAATACTGCAACAACATTTTAGCTAAGGCCCTTCTACTGATACATGATGTATCATCCAATTGTATATAATTGTACAAGTGTATGTGAACAAACCTTGTTTTTACTAAAGACTAAAGAATAGACTCGTCAAGAATAGATTCGTCGATTCACAAATGGCTCTGGAATATCTAACACTGTAAAATTACTAACCCCATGTGTGTTTCTTTTTTATAATACAGAGAAATCATCGCTCTAGCCGCTCAGCTTCTACTAATACTGGCTTTGTTTAACGTCATTGGTTTTATGAAGGTACGACCATTTTATATCCGAATTATTCAAATAGTATAGCTGGTTTAGATTCTCAGGTTTTTAAAACTAACCACGTCAAGATAGCAAACAGTTTGACTGACACCTGCAGCTGTTAATTAGGTCCCTGATATTTAATTTTCGCTCGATCTAGATCCGATAAAATCATATTGCAGTAAACATTATTTTGCATGGTTTTGTTCGGCTTTGAACTAGTTGAACATTAAATGTCTTCATCTTTGAAATCATATTTCTTTATTTTGAAGCCGGCAATATTTGTGTGATGTTCTCAAGGATCAGTGTTGCATTCTCATGACCATTGATTCTCATCGTCATCTAGCGCTCCCTATGCATTTAATTGCTTTCGCAGTACACCAAGCAGCACCTTTCAGCAGTTATTTTCGTGAAGCCAATATTCACTTGCATTCTATGTGAAAATTACACTACAGTGCATTACATATGAAGCCTCAAAACGTTTCTAAGAACATATTGGTCTGTGGATGAGCCGATTTCGAAGACTATTTGAACAAACAAAACACTTTTTTAACCATATTTAAATCTCGCAATCAATCGCAAAAAATACTTTCATCAAGACCTGTTTTTTGTTTACGTTTGAATAACAACAACGAGTGCTGGTTAACATCAATGTGTCATCGATTCTTGTCAATCTACTAGAATTTATAACTGTGTTTTTTAATGCTAGATTATGGTTGCCGGGATTATACGAGGTACTGGCCGCCAGGTGGCAGGTGGTGTAGTGTCATTTGTGGCCTATTTTATCTTTGCAATGCCTATTGGGATACCTTTGATGTTCCTTACGACATTAGGAGCTGCCGGTTAGTTCAACTCATTATGCGCATTCGACTGGACGTTTTCGTTAAGCACGATGAAGCCGTTGTCTAGAGCTTAATTCGACTGGTACATTCGTTAAGTACGATTTTTTTCACCGTTATATCGGTTACCTGTTCAGTGAACAAAACTCGAACAAAAATCGTAGACAACGATGTCACCGGTCTTAACGAAACCAGTCGAATGCGCCTAATGATTTCTGCTTCATTCAGGTATATATAACTTTGTCCTGTGAAAGGGTATAACCCAGTCGTATCTTTAACCTACATATACTTGTCGCTAAATGTTTGTTCTTTAGCACTCGGAATGTGTTATTATACTGAATGCTTATCAAATCCGTCTTGCTTCAGACTTGCTCAAATTTTTATCAAAGTAGTATAACATTTTGGACAATTTTTTCAAAGCTTATGTATGTCAAATCTGAGGTAGATCCTTTGTTTTCATATGGAAACAATAAAATCTGAAAATTATTTAGTTAAGGACGAAAAGTAAAAAAAGAAACACGACAGACTACCATGATATCAATGATATTTAGCATTGAAATGATAAATGTTTTTCCAACATCTACCAGGTTTTTGGTGGGGTTTGTTGATTGGTGTCACCATCGCTTGTATAGCGCTGATAGTCATTGTATGGAGAACCAACTGGCCGGAAGAAGCCAAACAGGTATAGTAACTTAAAACAAGCTCCTGTTTATGGAAGCCGGTTAATTTCATGCCTATACAACATCGTTAGACCGGGAGGCGATGCACGACGTTGCGAAGCAATGTCGTGCAGAGATGCAAAAATTACCAAACATGTGCGGTACATTTAAATACAGCGCCTCGAGGGTTATATAAAAGGCTTTTACCTGAACAAACTGCATAGCGTGGTTAAAAGCCTCCGAAGAGAGTTCTCCTCTGCGGCTGGCCGGAGATCTTGCATAAGTGTAACACCGTTCAGCATGAGGGGAATTTACTGTTACATACATGTGACTGTTCTGATTGTATTGCAGGCACAAATCCGGGCCAAATCAGCTGTTCTGAAAAGAAAAAATAAAGAACCAGAGGGTGTTTGCATTGGCTATAATGAGACCTCAGGTAATTCTTCAGCATGATAACCTATAACGCGTGTTTGTCTGAAACACGTCTCAATATAGAAACTATATTTTAATGCATCCTGCCAATTGTTCTCTCTGATTGAGACAGACTTAGAACTTAAAAAAGTTGATTGTCCTCGCTGCGTTTTTAACATGAATGTATTAAACCAAATGTGAGGTTCTGTTGGTATCAATACTCCATAATCAGACCGTATGTACGTAACATTCAATTGCCACGTTCAACATATTTATGGCTCGAAAAATTCTGTCACATGGGAAATCGTCAATAGTAGTGAAACTTGTTTGATTTCAGTTTCATTTCCAAATTGTGATCTTCAATTGGGTTTATCGTTTCTGGTTTTATTCATAGATTTACTTGGTAATGAAAGATTGGCTTATGGTACGGAGAAACCTAATTCAACGGAAGATATCCCACAATACAGCAGGACACAGAGTATCACAATCAGTACCTCATTTGAGTTTGAGACCCCGTTACTGGCGAAAAACTACTGGCGTAATCTTAGAATAGAGAAAACCATTATCACAACAATCTGCTTTCTGTTACTTGTCTTTGGTATCATATGCAGATTTGCCATATTTATACCTCCAGCAGTTCCCATATACTACTTCCGTAATGCCACGAGTACCAACGTGTTCAACTTTAGTTCGATTACGGTTCAATAGTGAATCAGAATTGTAAATCAAAATTGTTTAAAAAAAATAATAAACAAAAACAGTTCTTCGTCAAATATGTATTTGTATCCTTTATTACTGCATGACTAAATAAAATGACATTCCAATGTTCTTTGCTAGACAAACATTTTGTACTGCTATTTAGATTCACACGTGAGACAGGTAGATGTTCATGGCTAGAAAAAAGCACAAGTAGTGAAATAGACCATTACCATAGATATGAACTAAAATAGAGGGGTTAACGACGGTATCGCGGCCAATTTATCCGGTTGTTGTGTCACTCATCCAAAGGTCACAATTCTGGGACAAACTCATACACAACCTAAATTATAACAACAGATAAGTGGAATAAGTTTCAAGATTCAAGAAACATTTTTAATGTCGGTTGTAATTTATAAACATAGAAACATTAGCTCTAAGCGAGCTATTTTACGAGAGAAACAAAGACAAAAACAAATAATACATACGGAAAATTAGAGTAATATAAAAATAAAATAATGTATACAAAATCTGTTGGGTTTTGTTTTCATCTTTTTTTATTGTTGCTAAAAATGTATGGATAAATTTTAAAAAAATGTATACAAGGCACGGACATTAAAATTCATCAAATATAAATATGTTAATCTAAGAATGTCTGCACATAGCACATTTGCAACTAAGGTCACAAGTCTAGAGTAACCGACGAAGCCCGTATAGTTTTCTGTCCTTCAGATTATATTAGGAAGATCAATCCAGATCTGTATGGCTTGAAATCTGATAGATATTTTCTCATAGTTAGTAGTTCGAACACTTGGGACATATAAAAATTGTTCAAGTTTAAAACAGTAAGAGTTATTGCGGGTGTGTGCGGTATGATTGATGTAAGTAGGAATAATACCGTTTAAATGATAAAACTATCGGTAACAATCGATCTCAGTCTGCCTAGCTCTAACAATGGAATGCCAGATCGCAGTCTGCCTAGCTCTAACGATGGGAGGCTAGATCGCAGTCTGCCTAGCTCTAACGATGGAAGACCAGGTCTCAGTCTGCCTAGCTCTAACGATGGAAGGCCAGGTCTCAGTCTGCCTAGCTCTAACGATGGAAGGCATGACTTTTGTTATAATTCATTATAACTACTGATCCGATCGTTAAACACAAACCTTAACGCACGGAACTGGACTTTCCGTTTTCATGATGCAGGTTTTATTGCAAAGTTGCCACACCAAAGGACAGTATTTAAAATTAGAACAGATATAACATTTATAAAGGAGTAGCTTAGCACTCGTAGATAGCAAGTGGCTAAACCTAGCATGCAGATTGAATTATTGACCAGCCTGCACAAGGATGATGTATGGCAACCAAATTTGAGGAGGTTATACAAATCGCCATCTCTTGATGACCTCCTCTTTTACAGAGAATGATTTACAAGCGTCTTTGGTCTTCCTGCCAATACTTATCGCTTTGAATTTCTCTGGGTGAGCTTGCATACCATTGACACTGAACCAATCAACGAGATTTTCACTGTTATTCTCTAGGTCATTTATCAATACATCAAGGTTTTAATGGGAGCGAGAAAGAGTGTTGTCGTCTGCGTAGTTTTATAAAGTATAGAGTATTTTACTTCATTCAAATAATATCATTTAAAAATAAATTGATTAAAAGAGATCCTAAATAGAGCTCTGAGGGACACCCTTAATAATATCTAAACTATCGCTGCGGACGCGGCCAAGTTTTACACATTGTTTACGATCTTGTAGATAGTTGTACATAAATGAGCATGAGGCCTCAGATAAATTATAAGCTCGCAATTTATCCACAATAAGACTATGGAGTAAACAATCAAATCTCTTGGTTTGATCTGGGATTAGTATAGATACTCATCCCAGGTTTGATCCACCAGCACAGCACCAAGTTTTCACTGTTTTCCAGTGCTGCACGCCAATCTTCCGCCAACCGAAGAAGACTGGACTGGCATCCACAACCTGCATATGAACAGGTATAACCTGAGCTGCCTTTATTTTTTTTTGTATTAAAAGATTTTTTATTTTTGCATATTCAAAAAGTTGAGATAGTGATCTTTATCCTAAAGCAGACCCAATAAAAAAAATTGAATTAGAAAACCGTTAACTTTGATGATAAAACTTACAACAGCGGTAATTTGACAATCAATTAAATACAGGTAGCTACCTGGAGAGGATTAACAGTCGGCCCAATGTGCATATACGCGTATCAACAGTTTCCATGTATTGTATATTGAGAATGTTAGTTAGAACGTGGGGGTATACAAGAGACTCAATGGTTAGAACTACGCTTGTCTCTCTTAACAATCCACTAGGGGATTATACCATATTTAACTGCTTTGAGGGTTTCCTAGTGTAATTTGTAACACAATAATCTGCTAGGTGTATCAATTTGTTAAATAAACGCTAATTGTGTCTTATTAGGTTGATTAGGATCGGAGAAAGAATAGATTTTAATGCTTATGGCATATATATTTATCTGCATTGAACATATCAAATCATACCTACATATTCAACCATACAATTCATTTCACACTTCTATAAACTACCTCGGAGACGACTGACGTCCGACAAACCATTCTTGTCCGATAGACTGGAATATTTGAAGACTAAACGTCAGCACATTGATTCTGAAATTGACTGTGATAAAGGGAGCTCATGTATTGGTGTATCGGCATAGATAATATTTCACATCATCAACTGTTGTCAACTAGTGACAGCGAAGACGACTATGCAGAGGAAGCGGGTCAACAAGTAAAATACACACCCTAATCTATTTAGAGCTGTAGAGCAATCGTTTGCCATTCATTTTCTCTGTATCTCTGCGATTTTGTAACCATACAGTACCATTTAACTTTTAAACGCAGACGGGGAACTTTGGGAAAAACTCGCGCCATCACTGTCTTACCGGGAAGTCACGAGGGGCTCTACTTTTAACCACAGTTAACAACAACAAAAAAAACCCGGATGCATACAAATTTGAAAATGTGTTATGTAGGTCCATTTGATTAAAACCGGAAGCGGGCTTACCTCAATGCCTTACGTACAGCCCGCTTGGTCATCAACCTACTACCATTTTGAATGTCTAAATGTAGTGATATCCGCAAAAACGGCGTAAATTGTGAAGTCGTAGCTAGACAATTTACAGCTGTATAAATACACCGGCACTATGCTTTGATGTCATTCAGCTGTACTCAATCCACTTCCTTTTTTAAAGATACCAGTCACCCAAATCAAACACACAAACAAATTATAAAGATACTGACAAGTTTTATCATTTTGAAAGGAATACAATTGTTAAATTTTATGTTGACCTACATAACACATTTTCAAACTTTAATGCGCCTAGTGGCTTATTGTAAAAGTAGCCCCTTCGTCACTTCCTGGTAAGACAGTAATGGTGCGGGTTTATCCCAAAGTTCCCAGTCTGCGTTAAAAAGCTAGATGGTGCTTGATGGTTACAAAATGATGTAAACATAAAATGGAACATTTTTTTCATTTAAGAATGATTCAACTTGTTCGTATCTTTATAATTTGTTTGTTTGTTTGATTGGGGGGACTGGTATCTTTAAAAAAAGAAGTATAGATTGATCTATAGTTTAATGACATCATAACATAGTCTCGGTGTATTTATACAGCTGTAGTTTGTCTGGCTACGACCCTTATTTTACGCCGTTTTAGCGAATATCACTACATTTAGACATTTAAAATGGTCCTGGTTTATGACCAAGCGGGCTGTACGTAAGGCTTGGAGGTTAGGCCGCTTCCGGTTTTAATCAAATGCACCTCTGCATTCAACTATTTTCGATGGAGCGTGTTATAAGGCAGCTATAGGAAAATTAAAAAAGAATAAAGCGTGTGGTTTAGACAAGTTAACCTCTGAGATTTTCATCTATGATGAACCATGTTTGGTTCTCTATTTATCGACATATTTGATTACTTGTTTGAAAATAGTGTGCATCCAGAGAGTTGGTGTAATCGTATTATTACCCCTATTCATAAGAAAGGAGATAGAAATAGGGGCATTAACAAAATTAGCACCTTCGCTAAACTGTACCCCTTAAACTACATGCTAGGCTATATGCTTGGGCCTAAACTAATGAAAATGTATTAAAGCGACTGTCAGTTTGGTTTCTGAAAAATGACTAGTACAATAGACTGTATATTTTCCCTGTACAATATAATATTCAACACTATGCAAGATAGAGCTTACATATATTGTGTTTTTGTAGACTATCAAAACGCGTTCGATTCTGTACCAAGACCAAAATTATGGACAAAACTGTTTTCTATAGGGTGTAGTACTAAACTAATCAAAGTAATAACATCTATCTATGTGTCAGTGAGAGCCTGCATTAAACAGTGGGGCGACATTTAAAACTTTTTTTAACAAAATATCGGTCTAAAACAAGGGGAGCCCTTATCGCCTCTTTTATTTTCATTGTATATAAACTATGTGTGTGTTGAGTTGTCAGATGCTAATCTTGATGAATATATAAACTATGTGTGTTGAGTTGTCAGATGCTAATCTTGATGAATATATAAACTATGTGTGTCATGAGTTGTCAGATGCTAATCTTGATGAATATATAAACTATGTGTGTAATGAGTTGTCAGATGCTAATCTTGATGAATATATAAACTATGTGTGTGTTGAGTTGTCAGATGCTAATCTTGATGAATCATGTATTAATGAGTTCCAACTTTTTACATTGTTATATGCTGATGATGCAGTTATGTTCTCTAAAACATAAGAGGGACCAAACTGTGAACAAAAGTAAAACAAAATTGTTGGGTTTCAGTAGTCGTAAGTATAAGGATAAATATAAATGGTCATATAATGGTTCCGAACTGGACATTGTTGACAGTTTCTGCTATTTATGTGTTAAATTTAAATACAACTTAACTGAAATTGAAGCTTGTAAACTGCTTGCTGAATAGGCTAAAAGAGCAGTTTATCTCTTAAAGCAACGCTTCAAGAAAGTAACCTAAACGTTTCGCTAAAGCTGGAATTATTCGATAAAATGATAAAACATATATTATTATATGGCTGTGAAATCTGGGGGGTTTAGCGAGATGAGGGAAATGGAAGTGATTCACACTCAGCTTTTGAAATATCTACTAGGAGTCTCAGAGAGTACACCTAACATGCTCGTCTATAGTGAATTTGGAAGGTGTTCACTCGCATTCCAATGTACGTGGAGAATCATTAAGGTTTTGGTCCAAAATTATGAGCAAGAAAAACGTGCTTAATTTACAAACTTTACAGATATCAATCCACAGCAAGAATAAATTTGATATCAGTATACAATTGGTTCAAAGAAGTCCGGTGGCTTTTAGACAGCCATGGTTATGTTTATGTTTATTTAAATGAAGATCCATCATATATATCTCATATTAAGTTTAAACGAACTGTTGAAGATTGTTTTATGAAAACGTTAAAAGCAAACGTTTTGAATTCCACTCGATCTGATACCTATTTTCGTTTTAAAAGTTCTGTTTTTGTGCCAGCTAAATGTCTACTGTTTTATACTAGTGTAAGCTGGAATATGTTTAAATGTCTAACTAAGTTGAGGTGCGGCTATCATGGTTTAAATATTGAGAAAGGCCGCTCTTCAAACACACCAAAAAAGCTAAGAATCTGTAAAAAGTGTCCATCTGGGGCAGTGGAAGACGAGTTTTATTATGTTGTCCGGCCTACTATCACTTACGTCATCAGTATTTTAGCAAGTATTATTTGTCTTGGCCATCCTTATTAAAATTTAATAAGTTAATTGATCCACAGAAGCTGAAGTCATTTAAATCTTTATGTAAATTTATTTCAACTGCACTAGATGTAAGATGTTTACTACCAGATATTTATTAGATCTGCATATGTATAACCCTTTTATTATCACTAACTTACGCTGCTGTTCATGTTTCCAATAAACAAACTTGAAACATGTTTGGATCGTTTCGACTTTAACATGATTGTCTTCCGGGGCATTATTATCAGCTGTGTATTGGCTGTCCTGGTTGCCAATGTATATACACTCACTGACGCAACATGGGGTTGATTGGTAATACTCTATTAACAGATTGATGATAGCTTTAATGGAATTCAACTAACACTTGACGCGGTCAGTTTTATAGAAAAACTGGTATAATTCACATCATATATACATAATTATTTGCGAAACATACAAATAATGGGTCAATTCGATATTATAAACAAATTGTAAAAAAAAAAATATTGAATTACTTTAAAAAATTGAGCATGAAAGAGGTAAACCTGTCGTAAAATAGATCAGAAATACATTTGACCTGTTTTCTCTGCTTTCATTTTTCAATATAGTTGGGAAAAGGCCTACTTCTCGGCTGGTATTAACCCTACAGAACTAATTTTTTGCACATTTCATCTCAACATATAAATCTTAAAAAGTGTCATTCAGATTTTTAATATCTCTTTTCGTTTTTTGGATATAGTTATAGGAAGTTGAAATTTCACTATTTTAACTCATGTTTTTGATTTTTGGACTTTAACACAATATTGCAAGAAAACTAAGACAAACAGGAAAATACTGAATTAACATCATATAATGTTTCATACGTTGATTTAAAATTGAACAGTTAGCGTAAATGGGGTAATAGAAGTAGCAATTTGAAAAAGATGTCGCAAAAATTTACTTTTTATGCAAAATATGTTTTCTGTAAGTTTAAAAAAAAATAATTTACTTATTATTGTTCTGCAGAAAAAGACGATTCAGAATGTATAAACATGTGTTGCGAAATTCACAGTAGCTTAGAAGTAAAACGGCGAAATGTAAAAACACTCTGTAGGGGTGTTAGAGTACCATTAAGTCTATTAGGAAAACAACTATCACGAATACACCCGTTGAACAAATTACATAATGGAAATTGTAAAGCGGACACTCCGGCCTTAATGAGTTTGGAAGGTATGGAATCAACACCTGTAGCTTTTTCCGTTTTCATAGCAGCAACTTTCTGGGGGTTGAACAGCATATCGAACCGACAACGAATGCGTTTGTCGGAACTACTGATTCTTATTTTCCGTTTCGTTCTTGTATAGTTTGGCTAGTTAAGGTATCCGGCTATCCTAGTAGCTAGCCACGGAAGATGAAACATATGTCACACCCTTTCACTTAATGAACGCATGTTCTATAACATATTCTTCACGTCGTACTTTATATGCCGGACTTAGCAACATGTAGTCCCACTCTGTACTTCACAGATGCTGCAAAGAAACGTTGAAAAGTTTGGTACGTTTAATTGAAGAAATTAAAGTGTTATGTAAAGTGGGCTGCTGAATACCTCAGGTGTCAGGAGAACTGAAGACGAATAACATTATTACAACATTCCACAGAGTGTTGGGGGTATTATTCAGTTGAATGAGTTGACGAAAGTGTGATCTCATCAGTCATAGTAAAATACCTTTCATCTCCTCATGTAGTACAAACATACTGCAGCAGGTATAAAATATTGATGGTTGAGCTATATACCTGTATCTTAACTGTTAGTAACACACACACACACTCGCGATCTCACTCACCCACTTGCTCACAATCTCACTCACTCAAGATTTCATTCACTCACAATCTCATTCAGATAGTCAGTCACTCACCCAATTATGTGACGCTTGACAAGCAACCCTTTCAATCGTTTTTTTTATGACACTGGGCTGAAATAGTAGACATAAATAGTCAACAACCGTTGTCCACGGACTAGGTCAATTGAAGTTATGTATCTCCACTATTACAACATACTTTAAAAACGGCAAAAACAACAGCTCTTACTGGCTTAAAATCTGGCACCAGGTATAGACATTCATATAAGAGTAAGTTTGAGCTTGAAATAGAAAACTGACGTACAGTACGATGGTAATTCAAGATTTATTTCAGACACTGCTACATAGGACACATTCCCCCACACTTATGGCAATGGCTGAAACTACGAGGTGACCGGTTACAATAAGACACTCCCTAACAATATGTGTATGCTATGGCCGCAGGTCACTCGTCATTGAATATGATGTGCATATAACAATCCGGTTTTGTAACATTTACTGGATTATCTCGCGTATTGTCTTCATCAACAATTCTAGTCACGCAAGTACATGATGAGAATTGATCATGTTTCTGTCAAATCACAGGTGTTTATATGTATTAATGTCATACTAGAGGACATATTAAGACACAAGAGCTGAGAACTATGGATTACAAGACATCTAGATTATATATTATAAAGACAAGGGACTAAGCGAGTGATACAACCTTTTTATCTAGAGAACAGGCCATGGCAATAAAGGACGACAAGAGAGAGTTATTAAACTCGCAAAGTGATATCTACAAGAAACAGAAATCCGTGGAGATATTTTACGGTTCCTTATCTGGTGAGTAATCAGCGTGTCCATTAATTAATGTAAATCTATGTATGCTTATGTTGATACAATCAGTGCCTTATAGTTCAGCCAATACCTCTTTGTGCGAAATAAGAATTAATAACCAATCCCATGCAGTTCAATTCAGCTATAAACCAGTATTCCCCTATGGACATTCGTTCCGTATACTATACTATGGAGGTGTCCAGTTTTCGTTAAACCTGGGACCTAACATGGAAAACCAAAGACTAACATAATATTTACATCAGTCTCACATGGAAAACCAGAGACTAGTTACTATTAACATATATCTCACATGAAAAACCAGAGACTAGTTACTATTAACATATATCTCACATGAAAAACCAGAGACTAACATAATGTCGACATGAATCTCACATGGAAAACCATATATTAACATAATATTTACATCAATTTCACATGGAAATCCAGAGACTAACATACTATTTACATCTATCTCACATGACAAATCAGGGAGAAAATAATATTTACATTAATCTCACATCGAAATCCAGAGACTAACATAATATCGACATCAATCTTACATGGAAAACCAGAAACTAACATATTATTAACATCTATCTCACATAAAAAACCAGAGACTAACATAATGTCCATATGAATCTCACATGGAAAACCATATATTAACATAATATTTACATCAATCTCACATGGAAATCCAGAGACTAACATATTATTAACATCTATCTCACATAAAAAAAAACCCAGAGACTAACATAATGTCTATATGAATCTCACATGGAAAACCATATATTAACATAATATTTACATCAATCTCACATGGAAATCCAGAGACTAACAT
>JAQQZZ010099713.1:3750-16594 GCA_030265115.1 Mopalia vespertina
CATTACAGAGAGAACTCATGACAGTATATCTAGGCTTAGCACACACTAACATAGTAACATTACAGAGAGAACTCATGACAGTATATCTAGGCTTAGCACACACTAACATAGTAACATTACAGAGAGAACTCATGCTATTAGAAGATATAGCAGAAGATATCTAGCACAAACAGAATAAAACAAACCTCCCTTTAAATTTAAACACGTAACTGGATAATTCCCAAATTACACAATAAAATTAATTTGGTAATTAATTACAACTAATTTAAAATAAATGAATAAAAAGTATAAGACATAGTCAGTGATGTTCTTTTACCAACAAACATTTTCATAACGAATTCTTTTTTTCTTTTCTGAGTTATGATATATAACAAATTCTCCAGATGTTAGAAAAATCCAAATTTATTGACAAAAAATGATTTATGATTTTCCAGAACAGTTTCACACACCGAATAAAAACAGTGTTGTTGTCACTTTTCTGAATAGAGCCTAATTTTTCAAAAGGGTAAAAAATTGTGAGCATTTACATCAAATTACAGCCCACCCACCAGGCAACAGAAATGAACTGTATTATGCTGTTGTTACATACATACTGTAAAGGCCATTTAAAGTGCTCAACGACATATGGAGGTAGTATCAAATTTAACCGAAATTTAAATCATAGCCCCCAAATGGCTCACTGGAGGTTATTCAGCTGCCCAAATAAACAGGAATAACTTGGAAGAAAAAAGATTTGGGTTGAAGCAAGACTGATTTAGTTACCACATTTTTATCTCCGTGTCATGACCAGGAGCAATATCAACTTCAACAACAACAACATGTTCCTGACAAACAAAAAATAAACAGTTCAACACCAACTCACCAGTGATAAGAAATAGTGTTCGCAGGATATGTAACCTTACAGCAAAGCTGGTAGGGGTTTTACAAATTATCTCCACTGATGAATGAGATATTCATTGTTATTGGAGATAAAAAACTTATTTGCACTTGTTCACTCAGATTATATAACCAAAGCAGCTGATGTACTTGGTGACGAAATAAAGGCTATACAGACTCCAATGTAATAGACCTGATATGACCGAGTTCTCTGGAATTAATAAAATCTCATTTGATGTGTATATTTTTTACCAATTTTACCAGTTTCTTATTAAAAATTCTTTTTTGTACCATATCATAGCAACTTTTAATAATTAAAGAAAAAAGTATTTGATATTAATTAAAATATGAAAGTTTCTTTGATTCTCTACATTTCTCAAAATTGTTACCATTTCAGTTCATAAACTATTTCTTAACTGATTTACAAAAAAGGTATGATTTTTAAAAAAAATATTGTGGAATAAGATTAGAATGTTTGTAAATGTAGGTTTCAATCTTAAAAAAATTATTAATTAATCTGTGTTTTACACCTTCCTTAAGGGTATTTCACTTATATGGGGGAGGTGTATTCCAACACTAATGGACACTAGTACAACCATAAAATGTGAAGTGTTTAGATACTGTTGGAAAGTTAATCTTCCTCCAGTGATAAGTCAAGGCATTGCTTCCCTCCAAACAAACTGCCCTTACCCAGAGGGCTTACATTCCTCTGAAGAGTGCCATATAATCTGGAACACATCTTGAGAACAAAAGATTATTTTTCTCATGTGCTTATAGGTTGTAAGTTTAGTGATACAAACAATATAAAACAACAGTTTGGCTGCTTTCGCCTAAATTTGGGACGTAGATTAGAACCAATTAGGATAACTGGATAAAGGGAAGAAAAATCAGTTATTTTGGCATCAATGGTTAAGTTGGTGTCAATTTTGAGACAGGCTGTTGATCAGCTGTTATCAGAGATGTGAAATACCGGACAGCTGTCTCTGCTAACAAACACATCCTCAACATCATTCTTCATACTGGATGCAGTGAACTTAATGAGCAGCTTTTTTGTAATCAGTGGTTTATTTTTAACAGGTAAGCTCTTTGGAGTTTAATTTGTGCCCACCTTCGAGGAGTATAGGGGCAAAGGATTGGGAGGAAAATGTGATTCAATGCCTCAAATCTCAAAGTGGAAAAACAAACATCAGGCCTTCTGATTTAAGGTGAGTGATTTGTGTTAAAGCATAGGACAGCACACGTCCAATCAGAAGGCCTGAAACAGCACATATAAACGACAGAGACCCAAGTTTGAATCCTGGTGAAGACTAGCAAAATTTTCTCTTTCTAAATTAAAAATATAAAAGGATTACAATTTAAGACAATGTGGAAAATATTTAAAAATCTCTTTCTTAAATGTATATTCAAAAGTGTTGCATTGAAAAACTGAAAAAAGAAAAATTATCCGGTACTTGAAAAAAAAAGTTATGTTGTTAAATTCTGTCAATATAATTATCTGTAATAAAAAAGAATAACACTTTCCCAGATGAAGAGAATTTATTATAAAAACAAATATGGTGCTGAAAAAATAGCTTAAATTCCGTGAGTATATTTTTTGAAGCCTAATTGATTAGCACCCAAGTTGGCAGCTGTGAAGTTAAACGTTCTTTTATATAGTGGGTTTTTTTATTTTGCACATAAGCTGTTGGGTAAATGACTCTCAAGTCACCTGGTCAGGAAATATGATGTATTAAACACTCCTCTAGATTCAAGCCCTGATAATATAAAACAAATTTCTCCATCTGGAAACCACAAGAGTTGACATCAATTTCCTTATGTAAACAAAGCTTGGGTAACACTGAAATCGGAGTAGTTATGAAATATGTCTCACAAGGTAAATATCCTAATAAATGGGTTTTTATTCTGCACTACAGGATAGAACTGAACAGTTTTATTAATTGCTGTGGTTTGTTACACTGAACATAATAACCATAATTATAAATAGGATGACAGATTACAGAACTCAGCCTTACTAAAATAGTGATGAAAACTAGGAGAAAACCTCATGAAAAACACTAAACCCCCTAACTGTAACAGCCATGGGCACCCCATCCTGTATACAGGTGGACCCAAACCTGTGAACAGTACATATCCGGGAGATCAGGAGTCAGAAACATCAGCCACTGAGCCACAGACATGCAGCTAAAGAAATACAATTCATACTTTTCATCATTTGAAATACTAGTTTATAGTTCATTTGCTATTTATTTCCAATAAAAAACAGCACCCTTGAAATCACCATCAATAAAGCTTGTTGATTGATTTATTGATTGGTGTTTTAGGCCGTGCTTAAGGGTATTTCACTTATATGACGGCGGTGTATTCCAATAACAATTGACACTAGCCCAACCAAGATGTGAAGCATTTCCATACTGTTGGAAAGTTAATTTTCCTCCAGTGCCAAGAATAGACAGCTTTGTTATTCTTCAAACAAACTGCCCTTAGCCAGAGGGCTCATTAAAGCTTGTACTTAAGGTTATTTCACTAATACATGTATGATGACGTGCCAATGTAATATGAGGTAAGAAAACCACACTGGCAACAAACAAAGACAATACAGGACAACCTTAAGACATAAGAAGACATCTCAAAATAGGCCGGCGTCTTGAGCCCCTTAGTTCTGGGAGCACCAGGAGGGCCAAACCATCAAAGAGCACCAGGAGGGCCAAACCATCAAAGAGCACCAGGGGGACAAAGAATGAGGATTGAAGCACAGGAGACATAATTTGGTGCTATCAATCTTTGTAAGATAAAGGGCACACACTGGGGCTTAGTCAGAAATCAAAAGTATGGTCCCAAAAATTGTCATTTAGCTTCAATTTTTAAGTAACTACATGTATGTGTCTAATTTTTACCCTATCTCCTGAATGTTAAAGTTTCTTAAAATAGGGTGGGTGTCCAAATGATGTAAAGGACTAGAGGACACCCCTCTGCCTAAGCCCTTGGGCGCAAGTTTAAACTTCAAGACATACATGCATCCATCCCCAAACATAGGTTGTGACTGGTAACACTATATAACAGGGTGGGCCGACAAGCTGGCCATATATAAATCACAAAAATTACTCATATTGAAAGATTGAATATGTAGACATTGACACAGTGTTGTGTATTTATAATAACACTACTCACCTGAGTGAGTACAGTATTTATAAGTAAGTCAAGCTTGAAACATAAATTAACACCTGTAATTTGATCTGAGGTACACACCTGGATTGAATTGAATAAAGATGTGAACATAGATAAACCAGGTATGGTGAACTCCTAACTAAACAACAAACAAAAGGTGTGTGCTAATGCAGGTGTATCAGTTATAAATCAGTCATTAATAAGGGCTAAACTACTTAATGTCAACAACTCACAGGAAGAGGACAACATAGCAATAAACAGTCCATTAAGACTGTCAGGACTGGGTTTTCTAGCATTCTCACAAAGAAAGAACTAAAATTCATTCAGAATTTTAACAGCAGGAGTTCAATTCATTCATGTAGCACAGCAATATTCTCCAACTACAACAGTTAGAGATAAAGCTAATTTCAAGCATTTTAATAAGAAACTTGTTGCCATTTATCCAATGCAGAAGGAGCTTGAAAACATGTATTTGTTGAAGTTTACATGAGATACAGGAGTCTTGCAGGGTGGTTTTGCCAGTGATGGTGGGTTGGGAGGGAGTTTCCTGTTGCCCATGTACTGTCAGACCTAAGGGGCAACATGAAGTTGATCTGTTTGTGATGTCTTTGTATTACATCCTGTGATTGTCTTGTCTTTGTTCGTTGTCAGTTTCATAGAGGATGGGGTTTGTTCCACCCTTTGGGCATGCAATCATGTGAGTGAAATAACTTTAAGTATGGCATTAAACCCCAATCAAACAAACAAACAATCATCAGTGTAATAAAGAATTGATGGCAAAGCTGTACCTTTGTTAATGAGATGCTGTTCTGTAAAATTGATTGATTGATTGATGTTTTACACCACATTTAGCGGTATTTCAGCTACGTTGAGGCATGGAAATTGCCAAATTATTTTATTTATACATTTACATTTACAGATAATTGCAATCAAGTTCTGTATAAAAAATGCATTGTAGTCCGAGGACCTAATGGTGGGTACAGCTAAAAACACCAAGCGGATAAATCAGCTGAATATCAAGCTCTGCCGTGTTTAGAGCACATGCTAAACTATACTTATTCACAACAGTTAATTAGTCAGATATTTATCAAAAAACAAATTAAAAAATGGAAAACACAATTTAATTAGTGCTGAAAAAGTAAATTCTGAATCCAGACATACACAAAAAATAATAAAATTATCCATCCAAGATAAACAAGGGGAAAATTCAGATTGACACTAAAAAAAATGTACTTTTTATAATTAGAGTAAAATGGCTGTTTTTATGTCCACATGTGGATGTGATAAGGAATATATATCAAATCCTTACAGTTAAAGGCCCACTGTTTTATATACTGATTCTGCTATCACTATGTATGACTGATTGGTGAATGGTGGCTAATCACTTTGGTATGCAGCTTTTCAAACTGACATGGCTACACTATAACTAGTTATGCTTAAGATTCAAAGACATTGGAAATCAGTAAAAGGTCAAACCTTTATGTCAATTTCACCTCTCGATTTGTAGAGTATATGAAAGATAAAAAAATGTAAAAAAAATACTCTGAAAAGTGAAAGTTCTGTGGGAAAATTCAATATGACGGAGGTATTTGAATATAGATTTTTAACCAATTTAGTGCCACTGAAGAGTTTAACTTAATATGTAAGTAGTGTAATTCTGAAAAACGATAACTTCTTAAAAAAGGTGCAAATATTGAGTCTAAATTAAGTTATCCATTTTCAGGATTACACTCCTTACAGGTATGTAATATGGAAGATTTGTTATTTCCATTTGACCGTTTTAATTTCCCAATGAACTTCAATACTTCAATTAACTGAGAATCAGAATTTGTTATGTTGACAAACTAATCATCCACCAGTGCTTAGTAAAGAAAGTATTTCTAAGTTCAAATCAACCGAACCTAAGATCATACAAATAAAACCCAGTAAATCGTCTATAAAAAAAACTAATTATAGTTTTCCTTTGATGATGGAAATACTAAACCACTATCTAGTTTAGTTAAACTCTGATTGTCAGATTATCTAAAGATTATAGAACTATCAAAACCCTTTAAGAGATTAAATGATTATTTGTTCATTTAATTCAAGTTCTACACAGTACTTAATGTTATTTAACATACACGATGGCAGGACATGCCTAAAGGTGAAGAAAGTTTCTTACCCTCTGTGTCATAAATATTCAATATTTTTGTGTGATTGATTGGGGTTTAACTCTGTACTTAAGGTTATTTCACTCACATGATGGTGTGCAAGCCCAATGGGTGAAGGAAACCACCCTTGACACCACTGGCAACAAAGACAAGACCAGACAGGTCAATCACAGGACGTACATGTAATACAGATATGTCACAAACATCATGACAACGAGGCACAAAATAAAGGATGCAATACTTGTCTTAATAAATAGAGGTGTTAATAAAATAGGTAAGAAGGTCACCCCATCATCAAAAAACTTAATTATAGAGTTTGCTTTGAGGATGAAAACACTATAATGAGTATAGAGTTTAAGGAAATTGATTCCGATGATCTAAAGATTAGAAAAACCCCTGATGGAAGGTTAATCCTAATAATGATACGGACAGATATCCCTTTTAGCAGCATTGGTGGTCTGATGGTATGATTCATGTCAACAGAAACACTACATCAACTCCTGCATACAAATTTAACCAATTTCAGCAAAGATGAAACAAATTCAGGCCACAAGTTTCAACTAATCAAGATAGCCAGTCAACCATGAAATTTAGATTTGTTAAAAATACATTGTTAATTTTTTTTAATCTAGAGATCAAGTTGATTATAAGTTTCAACAAAAGATGTTCAAAGATTAATACAAAATGCCCGGGGAGTTGCATCTTCCCATTTGCAACGGTCAAAATGTGTAAGAAGAGACTTCCACATTACTACCCCTTGCTGCAGTTCGAGGCTAAAATCTGGCAACAATTTAATCGGACTATTGCAGAAACAAGCAGCTAATCAGAAAGCCGTTTACACATCAAAGTGGACAACAAACAAGCTTTGCGCCACTGTCAACTAACGCACCTAAGATGATGTCAGCACTTAATGGGACTAAGATCATGCGTGTATATTACATGTAAAGCATACTTGTCATCTTGTGTTTAGACCACCTCTTTCTTATTCTAAGAAAGCTCCAATCTAATTGTGTGCAGCAGAGAGAGGTCATAGGAAAGTAGCTGTTGTATAAGCTTATGGTATTTTACTCAGGTTTTTCAATCTATTAAGGCAAGGCAGGGAAGGAAGAGAGGCTTAATGCGACCATCTTCTTTTCCGCCTTGCCTCGTGAAGATGGGGGAGCTGAGGAATAAAAGAAATGTTTGTTTGATTGCGGTTTAATGTCTTACTCAAGGGTATTTCACTCATATGATGACAGATTGTCCACTACACACTGTCCCTTGCTTAATTAGGGTGGAAAACTGAGAGGGTTGCCGGAGTCACATGATGTGACTTACTCATATACCTGAAGGTCGACATAAAAGAAATATAAACAATTTACAATAAACATGTTTTTCATTAAATCACCAATTGTTTACATGTATGATTTAGCCACAGAATTGCAATTTGTTTTTCAGCTGGATATATATATCCACTTAAATAAAACTAGTTTATGGTTATGTGTATGCACAGCCATCACATGGACATTTATATTTGTTTTTTTGCTGTTCTGTTTGGAAAAATAATGCTAAACATGGGGACAGTTGACCACTCGAACCATATACCCTGATATGCTACACTTATCTAATCAGCATACATGTATTGGCAACGGACTGAAGCTTATAACAGAATTGCTTACTGGCATCGATTGTATATTTGTTTGATTTTAGGGTTTAACATGGTACTAAAAGGTTTGTTTGATTGTTTGTTTGATAAGGGTTTAATGTTGTACTATTTCATTTACATACATTGTACATATGATGACGGATTGTCCACTTCACACTGTTCCTTGCCTAATTACGGTGGAAAACTGGGAGGACACCTTGTAAAAACCAACCCCATGATTGCCGGAGCCACATTGACAGACGAACTCGATCCGGTGAACGGTATGTACATCGAAGTAGGATTAGTAAGCACACTCTCTAATTACTATGCCATGGTCGCGGGCTGTACTAAAAGTTATTTTACTTGTATGATGACAAAGAGGATTGCAGGAATCGATCCCTCCTATACCGGAGGTCCATTCAGGGACTCGGTACACTGGATGAGGGTTAGTAGTCTCACGTAATAACTACCGAGCCAGGTGAACAGCAACAAATGCAAACAGAAAAAGATTCAAACAACAGGACTTAGAAAACAGGTAAAAAAAAACAAAACAACTTAAGCTTGTAGGGTAGCAAAATTTGACCTAATTTGTTCAGGTGTTCAATGGAAAGTGAATGTAGTTGAAAGTCATTCTGACATTGTCATGATAACAGCTGATTGATGAATTTGTCATGGTTATTAGTTTAGTATTGAAGTACATGTAAATAATAAATAGAATATTACACAGTGAAGTTTAAATACCATAAAGATTGCACTCATGAATGGTGGAAAGGATAACCTACTTGATGTGAAGTTGAGTCTTATAGATTATCCTTTTAACCATTCACTACAGCAATACTAACGGTATTCAAACTTCACTGTGAAATATCCTTTATATTCACATTTGTGTAGCATTTCACATGAATGACGTATTTGTGTATTCAACATAAATTGTGTGTACAAAATACACAATCCATAAAGTACACAATCCATAAGTTCCACTGATAATCTCAACATAGTACACAAGTAGTGTAGCTCTAAGGAATGAACAATTCATTTTGAGTGAATATTTCGGCTTTATTTTGCTATCGTCAACCATCACAAGGTAGGCAGGTTGGATGTTTCTGTTGTATCAAATTGTGATCCCATAAATAAACATAAAAAAAAATGCTATAATCTGTCAATGCAAAAAATAATAATAAAAAATACAGGTGCATATCACGCATGATGATTAACCTGTGCCCGGGGCAACACAACCACCCTAATGGGTATTAAATTGATTACTGACAGCTCTTCAACATTCAGTGCTTATAGGCAGAGAAAATGAACAAGTTTCTTGTTAATTTGACAGAAATAGTTCATAGGTCATTGTTATCGATTAAAAGGCTAAATTTAATATAGGTTGAAAAAAGAACAAAAATTAATGACCCTTTTACCTGGGGTGAAATAAACCAAAAGAAAAAAATGGAGGTAAAAAGCCTTTGTTCTAATCTGTCAACTTAAATTAATAAACTGACCAAACATGAAGAAAACAGAGAAAACTTACAGAGTAGCTTATAAGCAGAACAGAAAATCCCGATAAGAAACACAGCCTCGTCACCTGTTTGATTTACAGTGTGTAAGTAAAAACACTTACACCTGAAGCAATTTAACATCTTTGAAAAAATAAAAAAAATAACTTAAACAGACCAGTGTAACCGTAGATGCATAAGCAGGGTTAAAGCATAGACCCCATTCAAATGATGGTGATTGCTGAAGATAAAAAAAGTTAAAGATAGAGTAAAGTCAGGATTCTAATGGGATTGACAAACAAAACTTTATTTGTTCAAGATTGAATAATAATGGCCAAATTTTAATTACAATTCTTAAAAATTATTTATTTTCTGTGTCTTTGATCTGTTATCATGAATTTAATATCTTTAAAACCATTTGACAGATAAAAAACATTCACCCGCAATCCTATCAAATTAGTATCGAAGAGAAAAAAGAGAGAAAACTAACAGGGCAGGTTAATTGCAAAAACAAACAAACATGTAAGAACACATCCTTGTGTTACCTGCTTTATTTTTTGAAGCATTTAAGTTAAAACATATACATCTTTAGCTTAAATTGACAAAAGAGTGTACGTGTATTCTTGAATACATGTACAAGCTCAAAAATAGATTCTATTCATACATGTATAGTTTCTGAAAATAAGAAGAGTCTGTGGGGAAATAAATAGATCTAGATGTAGTAATATGAGATTGAGTAAGGCAATTATAATAGAATTTACTTGTTCAAGATTGAATTGTTTTACCCAAAATAATTTAATTTTTTTAATACACTGCAATAAATTGAAAATTTGTTATTAATGTATCTTTGAACTAATATCATGAACTGAAGAGATTATAATATTATTCAAACAAAACAAAAAACGTTTAGCTGAAGTCTTATCTATGAATATAGAAGAAAAAAAACCCAAAAACAAATTGGGGAGAGGCGATAGTTTAAATAATTTGTAAAGATATTAGCTGAAAACATTTAGCAGGCTGAAAGACATTTGGGGATGGATGGAGGGGGATGGATGGATTGATTGGTGTTTTTTAACGCAGTGCTTACGGTTATTTCACTTATATGGTGGCAATGTAGGCCTACTTCCAAAGAGTGAATAGCAACATAATATTAATGTAAAGTGTTAAATGCAAATTCTTTGTTCCTCCAAAGCGGACAGTATAATTACACCTGAACTTTACTGCCCTCAGCCAGAGGGTCATTTGGGAATGCCAAAGGTGTGCATCAGACACCAGGGGTGCGTTTCTCATTCTGCAAATTTCACTGAACTACTGAAGTTCAGATTTAAAAATAAATGTATGTTTGTTTGATTGGAGTTTAACAGAGTACATTTGCTCAAGGCTATTTCACTTTTACGATGACAGTGTTGACCATAATAATGGGAAAGAAACATAATAAAATGTATCCCTAATTCCCAGTATTCACGAGAAAACTTAATTTTTATACACAGGGTCGAAAAGGTTTGTTTGTTTGATTGATTGGGGTTTAACGTCCTACTCAAGGGTATTTCACCTATATGACAACAGATAGTCCACTACACATTGTTCCTTGCATAACAACAGTGGAATAATGAGAAGAAACCTTGTAAAAACTCAACCCCACTTTTGCCGGAGCCACATCCTGGGACTCGCACATTACCTGATGGTTGACAAACAGACTCGATTCCATGAACGGTACGTTGAAGTAGGATAAATAGGTATTCACGCTAACAACTCAGCCATGTCTGTGGGCCGGTCAAAAGGGTAACCTCAAAGCTAGGAGTATCACACTGGAGGGGGATCGGCAATCCAGTGGTCAGATTGAGACCTTGGACACAGAAATTGATCAAGAGGAGAAGCCAGGAACCAAATTGCCCAGGGTAAATGCTGGCCATGTACATACATGTATGTAGTATACCAGCTTTGACACCATTGAAGGTTGATCGTTTTCCCCAGTGGGGAATCACAAGCAGCAAATGAGTTTGAAAAATAATATGAACTCAGATTTGTTCCATACATAAAGTGTACTGTTTTACACACTACAAATGTACTCCATGCACTGTAGGAGAAGGGATTGTTCTGTTTTGCCTTTTGGCATTATCCAGTAACCATCTAGGTGTATATATACACATGAGAAAACAGAATAACTGCACGATTTTCCTCAAAGAGAAAAAATAGAAATTCTTTAATGCTATTTGGATTGTGTTTCTAAAGAATTAGATAATGAGCATATCAATAACAGCACATCCTTTATTTATCCCATCATTTCACCTGAAACAAACAAAGAATTTGCTGTAAGTACTCTGAAAGTTTTGAAATAAATTGTTATTTAAATTCGTCAGACGTGTTTCAACATACTAATATATGTAAAAGGAATCTAGTATAGCTTTAAGATTAAAGATGAGAGCAATTTTAAGTATTTTGTGGTTTAAAATTTGTTTTGAATTCAGTGAATATATAAGGCTATTTATTGTACGACGAGGAGGTTTTTGTGTGAATTGATTGTTATCGTAGAGAATCCTGTAAACAAATTTACCATGAAACCTTAGAAATTGTGGATAATGATATCTGATCATAGAGAATTACTGGAATTCCACGATCACAAAAATAACAGAACACAACCTCTAAAAAAAGAAGAAACTGTCATATAATATATGTACCTACAGCATACATGTACAATGCAAAAACGGTTGATGCAGACACCTTTCTTCCAATTAGTTCTCTTTTAACAATTCAAGAGCACTCCCTTTGTTAAGACATATGGGTATACAGTATATTATAAGATATACTTTTAAAAGAGTGTAATAGAACGATTTGTTTGTTTGTTTGTTTGATTGGGGTTTAATGCCATACTTAAGGTTATTTCACTCACAGCGTGCCAGCCCAATGGGCAAAGGAACCCCCCCCCCCCAACACCACTTACAATTAACAAAAACATCCCAGGACAAATACAGGACACTCACAGGACAATACAAAGACATCACAAACATATCAACTTCCTGTTCATCTTTAGCTCAAAAAGCACCTGCTGTAATAGACGAAGAAACTGTAACAAGTCATCAGATAGATAAGTATATCTGTTTCATGACTAATTTGTCAGTTTTACCAATGCCAGAAACATTCTTCCAGGCAACTTGTCAAAAAATGTAAAACACTTGTAACGAATGTCTAGAAATACTTCTTGTAGCTCATGTACATACAATTACATAAACTCTGGGTTCGGTGCACATTGCTTCACTGGTTAATTTGCTTTACATTTTTTATCACAAAGAAAAACACAGCCAGATTATACATAGATTGTATAAACACAAAACATTACATGTAGATTTAATAACTGTGACAAAACTAGCGGGAGGAAATAAAACACTTAATTGTTTGTTGGTTGTACATGTATAATTACCATATCACAAAATATGACAAATGTAAAACATAAACAAATGATAGATATATTTCTAAAAGCGATCACACTGGCACAGGGATGTAGATTAATTAAAATCTATGAATCATCTTATGTTCTAGAT
>JAQQZZ010099724.1:0-16591 GCA_030265115.1 Mopalia vespertina
TTGATCTTTCTCTCTCTAGTGATTCACAATTAGATACAAGATCCACGGCTAACATTCATAACGAATTGAATGAAACACGGGATCTTGGATCTTACAGTTGCAAGGTATTGTCCACGCTTCCACTCTGCTATTATATCTTAAATGATATCTTCGCAACACTAGTCTTATAAAATAAGCGCTTATTCTGACATTCTTGTCCTATAATATGAGCGCTTGCTGTTATATTGTGCCTTTTCATAGGTAATCTGCGTGCTTATTAATACGTTTTTGTTTCTCACACGTATACATTACGATACGGGTACACCAAGACGTACTTCGCTTTTAAAAGTTGAAACGAAGCAAACGAAAATATGTTTATAAATAATAATTTGCTATTTGCTATATTATATTAAAACTTTTTTCCATCTGCGTGTATCGTCCTCTCGTCGATATGCCGTTTCAAGTCCTAGGGTACCGATGTGTCGCATAACAGCTTGTTTCCAATGGAAGCTGCACCCTTTAATTTGAACACCAGAGAAGACTTCTCTGAGTGCCGTCCACATTCCTGCCTCGAAGTCGACCACAACATTGGTCAAGTTGATGATGTCACCGAGCTTTTGTTTGACACATTGCAATACCTGAAGTTATAAGGAAGAATTGTTACAAATTCGTTTCTAAAAGTCCGACTTGTATGATAGATTTTTAAAATGAAACAACTGGGAAATGTATGTGTTTTGGTACAAAACATTACACACCTTCTTGTAGTCTTTACGTCTTCGTCTCGACATGAGAGCAAATATCAATGGGACCTGTTTGACATCTGTACCGGAGCGGGTGAAGGCGGGCTTGACAGGATGAATGTGTGAGTTTCGTCCGCGTACGAAAGAGTCAGCCTTCTGTATGACTGTGGCTGTACATTGCATTTTCTTGTTACGTATGCTACATCTCCAATACGTCGTGCTCTTCACAACTCTCTTGGCAGAATATGAAAATTCCAAGGAATCCGTAAGACGTTTCTTCCCTCTCTGCGCCCCTTCCTCTGTGACGTATAGTAGCTGATTGGCTCCTCTTCACTTATGACGGGATGGAACATTATCTACGATGGATCTAAAGAAAACAAACAAATATTAATAAAGAAATTGTTTGTACTACAGTACATTTTTGTGTAACGTCTTATGTAGGTTACTTTTTCGATTCATAAAATTATAAAGGGAATATTTGCAACAAAATTACTTACTGTTCCATTATTTCTTGCTGAAGTTGTACAGCAGTCGGACTTAATCTGCGCGTGTTTTCAAAAATGGGCACATCTGTTTCGTCGTCCATCGTTGGGATGGACTGATGAGAACAATCAGGACAATTCCCGTCAAATTCTTCTTCCTCGTTAACAATTCGCCAATACGCGTCTGAAGAAATATCTGCTCACGATGCTGCCATCTTGAACAGGAATCACATTCGAAGGCCTCCTGGTCGTGACTGACTTCTTCATAACAACTAAGGCAGGGAAACTCCATGTTGTTATATCAAAGGCCAGTTTAAGAATAATATTCAATTCTAAGATGTTAGTTTGTATTTAGTTTTTAAGATAACCCCTATTGATAGATCTATATATAAGAGAGGGGTTCATCTTAAGTTGCAGCTGGGCCGGGATTTCAGTTGTGAGTGGTTTCAAAAAGTCCAGGGCAATGCAAGCCGTATACAAATTTCTCTGTTAAAGACCAGAATTAATTTTATACGATTGGTCCTCGTTTTATACGATATGACTAATCTTTTAGACGAAACGTCTTATACGATTTGGTCCTTAGACGATTTGACTGTACCCCAACTGGGAAACCCATTGTGAAATACCGTTGTTATCGTAGACATGTTGTGTTAAAAAAAATAACCGATCAACCAGCCAATCAATTAATCCAGCAATCAATCAATCGATTTAACAATTCAAAAGGGTAAAGAATTGTGTAAACCCATTGTGTAATAAACTCAGATACAAGCATTTGCCGTAGTATTAAGAAACTAAATATACGGTGCAATAAAAAAGTTGTTCATGTGGTTATTGGGCCCGCGGCCGTGGCTTAGTGGTAGCGAGTGCGCTTACTAATCCTACTTCGATTTACCGTTTACGGGATCGAGTCCGTCTATCGCACATCAGGTATATGAGTGAGTCACGTGGTGTGGCTCCGGCAATCGCAGGGGTGGTTTTCCACCGTAGGCTAATTGGGCAAGAAGCAGTGTGAAGTGGACAATCCGTCGTCATATAGGCCTAAGTGAAATACCCTTGAATACGACGTTAAACAAACAAATCATGTGGTTATCCGTTTGCAAGGATATATTTAAGAGTTATGGTGGACCAGGTGCTTCATAGGTCGACCCTTTATTGAGTGTTTAAAAATGACTAGATGTTTAACATAAGGTTTTCGTCATGTTACATAGCACACCGGAAATTTCAAATATTGATTCTGTCATGCATCAAAGTTTAAAACATGCTGCTTCAAAAATTCACAGTTAGACTCGCCAGAACAAATTACATAGGGCGCGTTAAAAATGTGTAACTGCTACACAATCGGAAAAATGGAATAGATGGACAACTACAGCTTGTTTAAATTTACGCTATATAAATTTGTTTGGCCACCATAAGAATATATTTCAGAATATGTGCAAATAAATAAGCTTGCAATAATAAATTAACTCTGTTAAATAAATATATTTTCTCAGTTGGTAGTGTTGGGCCTGTAGCCCAAAGGCCCCGGGCTTGAATCCCAATGGAGATAATCACATTTTTTCTCTTACAATTTACAGAAAAATATAGAATATATATCTGTATATTTAAGCGATATTTTTTCACATTATCTTCCAACAAATACGTGTGAGTTTGATCAAATTCTTATCGATACAGTTTCGATATTTAAATGTTGGAGAAGGTGCAAATATACGAATAGGCGCTTAGCGTATACAATTAGGCGTAAATATAAAAATAAGCGCTACAATTATACGATTAGACGCAAAATATATTTTTAGGAGCAAAAATTATACGATTAGGTGCAAATATAAAAGTAAACGATAAAATTAGACGATAAGGCGAAAAATCTACTTTTAGGCGCAAAAAATTACACGATTTGGAGAGATTATAAGATTAGGCGCAAGATTTATACGATTATAGGTGCAAATACAAAAATAGGCGCAAATATGCGATTAGGCGCTCCACAGCTCTAATACTCTGAAAACAATATAGCACATGAGATCGCTGATTCATATACACATCTGTGTTATTATTGTAACATTGTTCATTTGTTAATATAGTTGTTCATTTACTCATACATGTATCGGTTATTGTAACATGTTCATCTAGTCATATCTTCCTTTTCTTGCTAATTTTCTCATATATGTTATTTTTTGTTAATTTGCCTATTTAACTTTTTCAGGACAGCTATTCAGTTGTGTTTCTTCTTCATGTTTTCTGTTGAAAATATTCTAACCTACATATAGTATAGAAATTTTCAAACAAATTACCAAACAGATATGGGCTTTCATGTAAGTTAGTTTCTGTTATGTAATTTGGTTGTAAGAAACTCACAGATATAATTGGTTGTCTATAATAATTTGTTATTTTGTTGTTAACAGCAGTTAAATTATATAAGTCAAATAATGCAAATCTTTACTGATCTCACCTCAACCAAAACTAAACAAGTAATAAATTACAAAACTAAATATTATACAACAGCAGTTAATCCATGGGTTAAATTAAGTCTTTAAGAAATACATAGTCAAGTCTTCGTGAGATATTCCTCATACCTAACAAATGCTTCTTTGTTTTGGTCATCATGACAAAATCTTATTTGTTTTTGAAAATAGGCAGACCAAATTAATATACTGAACAAGTACTTCAGTGAGATGGTTAGGAACTTCATTCAAATGACTGCCCTCTAGCTCTTTAGGCCAAGCCCCTGCAATCAGTCAATATACAATAAATCAATCAATCATCGAGCTATTATGTAAAAGACTATTATTTTCCTCGTTCAGCTTCCTTTGGGAATACTTGGCAAAAATGAAAACAAAGCCCATGGAATCATTGACCCGATGAAATCTCTTCGTGACTATGTTGCAGGAGCTACACCACTAAAGCAAATCAGCAGTTCTCACATAAGGTTAGTGAAGTGATCAGTTCACCTCAACAATGATGCAGTCAATGTGTGATCAACATTTGGTTTTCTTACAAAGACAAACAACGAATGCTTGTAAACTTTCTTACCGCTACTTAATTGGATAAAAGCAATCTGCAAATCGCCGTACAGAGTAGCACACATGTTTGTTAAAGATGGATTAACCTTCGTCTTAAATTTTCCGATTTTTTTTACTGATTGTTCAAGTGTCACTTGTATGGTGATTGGTCTACTGGTATTGTAACCAGAAACACTAACCCAAAGATAAATGTAAATTGTTGGGCTCAGCCGGTGCAGGAGAAGTAATGTGTTTACAGTTTGTTGACATCCAGTTTTCGTGATAAGACAGCAGGTATGATGCGCCTAATCCCAATTGGTGGGGACCAACTTACTTGTGAGAGAATAAGGGGGGCTCATAAGGCTAGGGTAGATGGTGAAACATTGAACGATAAGAAGTATTTTTTTACCATGATAAAAATAAACTTCTTGCAGGTCAGAATGTAAACTCAATTGCTTTCATTTCATTTAATGCTTAGAAAGCTGTTTTCAGTTTTCCGTTGTTTAACAATTAAAATGAATACAAAGGTGGACAGACAATGTCTCTCTTGGCAATGATTTTATTCTAGTTAATAAGTTTCTTTTATGTTAACTTTCAATGTATAGAAGGACTAAATCCACACATCTACCCATCAGCACTGGGATCTGTTACCTTAGCTGGTAAGTCCAACTTTCTACCTCTGGACTGATTATTTCTAATCTAACGGTGGGTTTTGAACTTGTGATGCATTAACCTACAAGAAGACAATATGATGTGCCAGCCTAGTGCATCATACATTCAAAACACTGAAACAAACAACACCACTATTCCGGGAATAACTTTCGTTTTCAAAAAACACATATGCAGGATTCCTATTCTTTTCACTAAAAGTAATAAAACTTTTTCAGGCTTATATGGACAAGCTCTATACAGTCCAGAGTGCAAGAGATGGTGGAATATTAGGACAGTTAAGAAACCTCACCGACAGGAGAAACGGTTTCAAAGGACTACCACGCTGTATCTGAGTTTGTGGATTTGACAAAAGACAGCCATGTCATTGCTGCCACTATTCAATACCTGCAAATGAAAGATATCAACAGTGAGCCATCAAATTTCCCTGTCGGTAGACAAGCCTGGAATGAAAGTCAAAAAAGACATTTTTCATCCAAATGGGATCAAAGATCGTGGACCACTTCATTTTCAATAAGATTTCAGAGAGTCTAGAGAATATTGAAGAGAGTGCTGCTGATAGGAGTCAGGAGAGTACAAACAAAGACCAGGACAATGTGTTAAATTATGCTGGGACATTGGATTTAATGAGGCGTATTTCAGTGATGACAACTGCTGCTGGGGATGGGCAGAGATGTATCCGGAATTGGAAGTTCTCTCCACTCTGATACCATGACACACACAAAAAAAAGAACAAAACCCGCTTGGAAGCATTCTTGTTGCAAGCCAATATAAATTCTTTTTTACCTAAACGATTTGCACACTAAGTAATGTGGAATAGGGTTGTAACCTTGATGGTGACTATGTCATGGAATATTTGAACAGATTGGTTAAAGACCATATCACAATGCTTGGTCCTAATCATCAAAGTTTAGTTGTGAACAGAATCGGGAAGACAGTGTTGTTCTGTTCTGACAAAGTGATGAACCTACAGAAAGAGTTAGACAGAACCAGACCACCAAGAAGGCACTCGTATGCTTCAACTAAAGAGGACCGGAAAACAATAATTGAAGAGCTTCATGTAGGAGCGCAGGTTTTCACGCCAGATAGATCACATGGTTTATTCCCCCACATCCCAAGGGACATACTTGCTGGACTGAAAGTTATAGAGTTGCACAGATGGCTCAACGAAAAGAAGGGTGATTACTGTGGAAAGAAATGGGCATTTTAGGTAATTGTCTTTATGTGAATTTTTTTTAAAAATATTCCTAAAAATGAATCACTCTGGCACAGGGATGTGGATTAATTAAAACCGATGAATCATCTCTTGTTCTATATTAACTCCCAGAGAAACTCTAAATAGATCTTAATCTTGAGTTGGTATTTGTTGTAAATATTTATATATTATTAATGATTTGCATAACTGCTGTAGCTACTTTAATGTCATAAATGTACTCTGTGAACAGGTCGTCTGCAGTATGTATGTGGTGTAGATTTTTCACTATGCTGTCTATGACACTGTCAGATAACCCTGTTTGTATTGCACAAGATAACAAAGAATTACTATCAGAGTAGGTGTCTCTAAGGGCAACTACTCCCGCCCTTTTAATGCTTTTGTCTTCTTCGGAAATTTCTTTGATGTCACTTTGACATGTTGAGGTCTCTATTGTAGTTTCACTTGACTTGGTTGATTGGCGACCTGTAGTGACGTTTGGACACTGTCCACAATCACATATTTTCTGACAAATATCACAACAAATATGTTTCTTTAATACTGCCGATTCTATGAAACTAACAAAGTGTTTAATGATGAGCTGACGTCTGCATTTGTTTTCCTTGTTTGTTCAGTAGGCCTATGCTCTTCTGGATGAATCTGTAGCCGATTCTTGGATGTGCACTGGATGGAAGTACACCAATGAGAATGATTGGTCACCATTTCTTCCAGCTCAGAGTTAGTCAAATATCCATCATGCATTCCCTTATTTTTCTACAAAATTTATGTTTAAATTTTATGCTTCTGCAATACACAATATATTTTTTGGACTGATTGTTTTGGATTGCAAGTTCATTTGACAGCCACTGGAATGTTTCACTGGTGCGGTATGGAGCCTGTTTACACTGATAGCATATATTGGAACGGTAAATTGTATTTGTGACAAAAGAAAATGTCTCTATACACAAACTCTTCGTTATGTCCTTACGAGTGCCTTTTGTAGCTGTGGCATTCATGGCTAGTATGTTGGCATGTTGTAATATAGACCGTTACTCTCCCAATCTGCCAGTCTTCTCCAAAATCTTTACCCCTGCAATTAAAGAAATAAGTTTGTTAACTTTAGATTTAGTTATTATAACCGATAATTTGACTATCTTTATGTTCGGAGGACATATAAATGTTTTAGGGTACACCATTCTAAATGTAGTTGGTTTAACAGATAATGTGACTATCTTTATGGTCTAGTCTTATAATGGTATGTTATGAAACTAAAAGAATAACACGATACTTCACAATGTCCTGATACTAGACGAATGGCACGATACTAACAGAATGTCTTTGTCACGATACTAGCAGAATGTCACGATACTAGCAGAATGTCACGATACCAGCAGAATTTCATGATGCAGACATATTATTTATATATCAGGGCTTTCGAAAAGACGTTTTCATTGGGCACAGTGAAGCCATTGTTTAGAATTTTGTTTGATTGGTACATTCGTGAAGTTTCCTTAAGAAAGAGTTTTTTCCCCGTTAAATCGGTCACGTGTTCAGTAAACAAAAATCGACCAAAATTCGTAGACAGCGGCTTCACCGTGCTTAACGATAACGTCTAGTTGAATGTACCTAATATTTTAATATACATGTACACCATCCTAAAAGTAGTTGGTTTAACATATACTTGGACAATTTTATGTTCTAGTCTTAATGGTTTGTCATGATACCAGCGGAATATCATGATACAAGCAGAATGTCATGATATGGACGGGACATGTCATTCTTTTAATGTACACCATTTTAAATGTAGTTGGTTTAACATAAACTTTGACTATCTTTATGTTCTAGTCTTAATGGTTTGTCATGATACTAGACGAATGTCGGGATACTAGCAGAATATCATGATACTACGGAAAGTTATGAAACGGGATATATTATTGTTGCATTTTAAATGTAGTTAGTTGAACAGATAATATGACTATCTCATGATACTAGAATAATGTCATGATACTAGAATAATGCCATGATACTAGAATAATGTCATGATAATAGCAGAATGTCATGATACAACAGAATGTCATGAAATGGACATATGATTTATTGTTCCATTTTAAATTTAGTTGGTTAACATATAATGTTAATGGTATGTCAGCAAAATGTTATGATACTAGACGAATGTGATGATATTAGTAGACTGTCGTGAAACTAGAAGAATATGATGATGCTATCAGAATGTCATGATACTACAGAATGTAACGAAACAGGACGTATTATTGTTCCATCTGTAGTTGGTTTAACAGATACTTTGACTATCTTTATGCTCTAGTATTAATGGTATGTCATGAGACTAGAATATGTCATGATACGGACAGGTTGTTTTAATGTACACCATTTTAAATGTACATGTAGATGATTTGACAAATATTTTGACTATATCTATGTTCTAGTTTGAATGGTTAGTCGTGATACTTGAAGAATGTCACGATACTAGCAGAATGTCAGGACACTGACAGAATATCATGGTACAGACATATTATTGTTTCAATTTAAGTGTAGTTGGCTTAACAGCAAATTTGACTATCTTTATGTTCTAGTCTTAATGGTTTGTCATGATTTTAGTTAAATGCAATGATAATAGAAGAATGTCATGATACTAGCAGAATGTCATGATACTAACAGAATATCACGATACTAGCAGAATGTCATGGTACTAGCAGAATATCATGATACTAGCAAAATGTCACGATACTAGCAGAATGTCCCGATACTAGCAGAATGTCATGGTACTAGCAGAATGTCATGATACTAACAGAATGTCACGATACTGTCATCCTTTTTGTTTCTTAATTGGAGGAAGCTACCGTAAAAGTCTCAAGTAATTTAGTGAATTTTTTTTCTCAAAATGACCATTTAGGCATGAATATTGAAAAATTATGCAATGTCAGCCATATTGTTTTGCGCAATTTGATGAAATGCAATCCAATCCTATGTCTTAGTAGGAACTTAACTTCCAGGTTTCAAGTTAATCTGTGAATTTAATCTCAAATTATCAAGTTGATAAAATATAGGCGTGATTATCGTAAAATGATGCAATGGTGGCCATTTTGTTTTACGGAACTTGATGAAATTCTATGCTACATGTATCTGTTGTCTTAATAGGAGACTTTATTTAAAATTTCAAGTTAATCTGCCAATTTGTTACAGATAGCCTATGTGTTCACAACATATCCAGATATGAATATTGTAAAATAATGCAATGGCAACCATTTTGTTTTATGGAATATGATGAAATTCAATCCCATAAGTTGTCTCAACAGGAGGAGACTATATTTCAAGTTAATCCGAGAATTTGTTCGAGTTATGGTGTTCACAACATACAAGCATGAATATGCTAAAATTATGTAATAATTGCCTTTTCGTTTAACAGAAGTAAGTGAAATGCAATACCATCTTACATCTTAACAGGAAGAAACTATATACCAAGTTTGAAGTTAATCGGTATTTTATGCTCTAGCTAGTGTGCTTACAAACATTTGTGCAGACAGACAGACGGACGGACGCAGAAGCATTTCTAAGTCCCCCCCTACTATAGAGTGGTGGACAAAAATTCGTCTTCCATAATAAGATACTATCTTCCACAGCCCCATGAAAACTTTCAACAGCTAATCAACCACCTGTCCAAATTCTTGATAGACACATGTATTCACTGGTATAAACTGAATCGATTCAACAATACCAACACTCCAGTCAAAATTTAATGTATACTCTGAGATACAGAGCAGAGGTAATTCTGTGGTCATCTGTTTTAATAAGTACAAACAGATCAAATATGAATGTATTTAAGAATAATAAGACAAAATTTAATGAATACTCTAAGATACAGAGCAGAGGTAATTTTTTTTCAGAACAGATCAAATATGATTGTATTAAACAAATAACACATGTGCTAAACTGTAAATTTTATTTTCTGAAATATTGTAATAAATGCAGTAGTGATATGATATTGTTATATCATGGCAGAAAAAAGATTTTCATAATCAGTACATAAAATGTATTCGATGCACATACTAGTCCAGATCGGAGCATTCAAAACAGGATGTTTGATCTGACCAAAACAGGAGTACGAACTGTTTTTCCTGTCCAAAATAAGTTGTTTAGCCTGTCCAAAACAGGGTATTTTACGTGTCCAAAACAAGGTGTTTGTCTGACGCAGACAAGATGACCGGTGTGTCCCAGAAATGTGTGTTGTGACTGTCCAGAAAAGGATGTTGTGATTGTCCAGAACAAAATGTTCTGCCCATCGGTACACAACCCAGCTAATGTTCATTCAATAATGAACTTAGGATCTATTGGTTTCATTTCAAATCCATGATTTTTAATTAGTAAAAGCAATACTAAAACTTTTTAGAATAATAAAAGATGTTCTTGAACGGATACAAAATCCGCTTCAACACAATAATATAAACACAACCTTTACATTGTTGGTAGATTTAACAAGATAGATCTCATAACATGTAACAAATATACCTCTATCATATTTTGATTACAAATAAAACAAGGAATGAAATTAAACAAACATTTGTTTTTCTTGGTTAGCAAAACCAAGGATAATCAATAGCCTTTATGAAAGTTTTTGGCAAGAAGTTGTTTTTGTATGAAGAATGACATGAGTACTTTGAGATTGTCTTCTTCTTTGTTGGATTTTTAATACTATAACAGAAACTTTTTTTAAATAATCTTTTTGAACCTGAGACATTGCATTTGTACATCTGTAATCAATGTTAATTCACTGAACAATTTTTCTTAGAAAATGTTACTTCGATTTATTTGTTTATACAACATTAAAACCATCCCCTGCATTTGAACAGACACTATGTGTTTAGGGAGGCTGAGGTAAACTGACCTTGGTTTCATACAGATGCATTCAGGCTGGCAAAAGTTGAATTCAAAATTTTAAAAGGAAAGATGCAATGAGTGTGCCATAAACAAAAAAATGCATAAAAACTTTATGCAAAAACAAAAGACACAAAGACAGAATCCTTTGTACATTGTCATTTTTACAAAGTTTTACAAAATGTGTATCAGTACCATCTTTTTCTTAAATGCATGTACATAAAACACAATGAAACAATAATAACACTATAATCTGTAACTTTGAATGTTTTAACAAAATACATATATCCAATTTAAAAAATCTATAATTGAAAATAGAGCACATCTCTACCAAAAAAAAAAGCTCTGAATTTCATGTAAAACAAATATTTGAATATAAAATGTCTAGCTCTTTGAAAGCCTCTTAAACTGTTCAAAGTTAATTTTGTAGGTCTATAAGCACGGGTCTACATACATGATTTAAGCACTTTGTGTTTGATATACTAAAAATGTTAAAATTTCTTGTAGCTTTGTGGTACATTTTTAAGCTAAACTTTCTTTCACGGCCTTCACAATGGCATTTTCACCGATTCCAAACATCTCCAAAAGTTCTGCACACTTCCCACTTCTTGGAATACGAGGGACAGCTAGTTGTTTAATGGTTACATTGGGATTCCCTGCCAAAGCACTTGCTACTGCCTCCCCAATGCCTCCTACAAAGAAAAAAACATTCAAATTGCTTTCTAAATTTTACGAACACATGCAGGTTCATAGTTAAATGTAAACAAATTATATAGGTCATTGATACATACAAGTCAAGGGTACACAATCACAAGAATCGCCAACAGGAAGCTCCCACCCACAAGTGTTATAGAAGTATATGATACAGAGAAGTGAAATCAGATGACTTTGATGCAAGATGCTATCTATGATTTATTAACTTCACTTTACTTAGTCTGTTGAAGAATTTCAAACTGGAGCTTTAGTGATTGTTTATTAGGATATTTAAATACCAGCAATAAATGATGAAGAGACAATAATTAGATCTTGAACAGTCATTGTGTGGTAAAGGAGTTTAATTTGTGTTAAATGTAGTGTTAAATGGCACTAGTTTGACAGGTACTCCAACAGTCAACTAACACTATAAACACAACTTTAAAAGTGAAGTGTTTCCTGAGCTGGGAAATTAATGCCCTTGGCCCAATGGTGTCATATATGAGATTGAGCAAGTCTTACCTTCAGGATAATGGTCTTCTACTGTGATAACTTTACCGCCAGTGGCTTTAGCAGAGGCCAGGATTGTAGCTCCATCTAAGGGCTTAATGGTGAACGGGTCAATAAGTCGGACATTGATTCCCTCAGCAGCCAGCGAATCTGCTGCCTTCATGGCCTCGGACAGAGTGATAGCGGCTGCCACAATGGTTACACGATCACTGTCACTTTGACGAACAACCTGAAAAATAGGATATCATTTTAATTTTTCTTGAGCTGAATTCAAGAGGAATCAAGCAGACTCCTAGTAGAAATAAGGTCTCAAGTGAGTTGCAATATTTGTGCAGTTTGGCTTGATGTTTAAAGCCATGTTCAAGGCTATTTGTAACATATAATTGAAAGCTAGCCAAATGAATTGAAATTGATTGGTGTTTGATTCGGTGCTAAAGAGTATTTTACTTGCTGGATATCTCTCGGCATTGTGCTAAAATATACACTATGAATCTGATGATTTCGAGTAAAGTACTGGAAACCAAATTTAGACTTTGCCTCCATGTGAGAGCACCTCTTAAAATCCGTCACATGTGACATCTTGCCACATGAAATAATCTTACCTTTAATTTTATTGGAACCTAAAACGTCGTTTGCAAGTTAACGGAAGAATGGACAAACAACCCTATAATATAATATTGTTTATACTGTGTACATATGTTGGTGGGTTGAATGTAAGATTTATTAAAAACAAAATTCTGCTGACCTAGATTATTCAAAAATCCTTGTCATTGACCGTTTATGGCTAACTCAACATCGTCATCTCTCATTTTGCATTATGACCTGTCTATTCACAGGCCTATATTGACATTAGCTTGAGAGTCATCACTTTCAGCTGCTCACTGAAAAGTTGTGTTTAGGTACATGCATTGTTTTTTAATCAAAGTCCATCCCACAGCAAAAAAAAAAACCCACATGGATGTTGACAATGAGAAAGCCATATAAATCTCACTTTATCCACTCAACCTAAAATGTATATGCACCAACCATGCAGTGCAACCAAAATAGAAGGCTTAAGTTGGTTAAACATAAAACATGTACTGATCTTTCTGGCTTAAAGAGTCAAATTAAGACATATGCATCATATGCCAAATTTTGTTTTAAACTTTTTAGATATTTTTAGTTTGTATACAACCATTTCAGTGCTCATAATTTTCTTTAGTAACAAGTTTAATATAAGAGGTGAAAAAATGTTGAAAAACATTTTGCAGTAATATATTTTTGATATTTTTCATTAAGTATCCAGGGAAATTTCCTTGTGTACCTTAGCTTGTCCAATCTGGAAGACCTCGTCAGCGGAGTAGAGAACTGGTGTATTTGGTCGACTTGTCCGGAGGAAGGCTATCCCGGTTGTGTTAGCCATCAGCTCTACAGCCCTTTCACATGACACTGCATCACTCGGGTAGAAAACAGCGCAGCCTGGGATGGATCTGAACATGGCAATGTCCTCTAAAGCCATCTGAGAAGGTCCATCCTCTCCTGTAGATTTAACATATTACTAATTACCTTTAGTTGATATGCAAAACTAGAATTGTGACCCAGAGGCTAACTGCAATCTTAATCTCCTACTCAATGTTTGCATTCTCATGTGCTGCTCACAGGTAGCTTTGCGGCCAGCAGTATAGAAGCAGAATTTGGTTTGATTTATAAATATTAGATGATTCTTGACATAGGTTCCAAAACCAAAGTGTGACTGACAGACTGTCAGACAAATTGAACATTTTATACTGGTCACCAAAAAAAAATGTTGGAAATTCAGGTCGTAACCACATAAAAGTAACCCTTCCATTACAGTAATGCGACTCCAATATGTACCTGGATTCCACTGAGAGACTTTGCAATACTTATACATGGAAGGGGAATCAGTAATCCAAATGCTAATCAGTCACAGGCAGCATTTAAAAACAATAATTTAATTTTAACATCCTGTCCCATAAATGTTTTTTAGGACCCGAGGCATGGATTTTAATTTTTTTCCAAGATGTTTTGGTAAAATATTTTAATAATTACTATTTACATGTAGATGATGTAGTCTTCTTGTAAAGAAACAGTATAACAACATTGTCTTTACTTAGGACAGGAGAAACGTTAACTTTCCAAGTAAGCTGAACACTTCATATTGTATATGCTTGTGGTAGTGTCGTTTACTGTTGGAAAACATGCTGCCTTATAAGTGAAATACCCTTTACTACAGTGTGAAACTGCAATCAATCAATCTAAATGATGTGCAGGATACTTGTCATATTTACAATAGCAAAACTTAAAAAAACTTCAGTTTATAATTGATAATTAAGAATAAAAAACAGGGTTGGGGTTTTTTTTTTTTTTTTACAAAATAAGCATAAACAAATGGACATGATATAGTATGTGTATGATCGGACACCTTATCGACGCATAAAAAAAAAAGGAATTTAACCAAAATCACATCATTATTACTATTCAACACAAAAGTACAAAGGTGAGTAGAGGATATAGGGAAATGAACAATTATGAAGAAAAGGAGTTATTCCCCCTGTATTGAGACGGTATTTCCAAACCAATCAACATAGATTTCCAAGGCCTTAAGTGGTGTAAAAAAAAACGAAACAGGTGGACTCTCAATTCAAGCTTTCATAATTAATTAAATAAAATATTAAATACACACACATGTTGCCTGAAAAGGGTTTTGTACATGCACTTACCAATAGATATACCAGAGTGTGAACCACAGAACTTTACATTGGCCTGAGAGATGGCCCCCATGCGAATTTGATCGAAAGCTCGAGACAAGAAGCAGGCGAAGGTGCTGACAAATGGCACAGTGCGACGTCTAGTACCACAACCAATCGCTACTCCCACAAGGTTCTGCTCAGCTATGAAACATTCCACAAATCGTTCTGGGAAAGCATCCTACAACAAAGGATTGAAATTAGTGGTTTGTTCAATTGGGTTTTAACACTACATGTAGTCTTATTAATGCTATTTTTTTCACATGCTGTACTGCATGCTAGCCTTATGGGTGAAGAAAAGCTTCTTCAATACCATCAACCCCTGGCTGTACAGACCAGTGGTTTTAGATAGCTACTTTCCCATAATATTTTTTACTGGGCTACAATGATGAAATTTTTATGAATAGTTTGCAAAATCCCTGGTTTGACAGACTAGTATTTTGTGGAATAGATTGGGTTTATGTTGTCCTATAGCTGTGACAGCAGCCAGAAAAATTCCCACCAAACAAGAGGGAGGGAAGGGGAATTCAAGTTGAACATCATCATACTGATGATCTCTTGCATTCTTCATGTCATTTAAACATTTTTTTAATCCAGCAATGTCCCTTTATTTAGTATGAAGCAAGCTTTCACAATAAAATAAAAAATAGATAGTTTTGACAAAATTCATGCAATATTAGATTTACAGGAGTTTAAAGCTTAAAAATCAGTCATGCTAAATTAATTTAAAGACGACTATGGATAAATGCATTCATTGCACTGTAAAATATAATTCCTTCGGTGAACAGGTTTTGTTTTACTTTATTTGATGCTTGTGAACCTTACATTAAATAGTGACTTCTCATACAATCCACAGGATAAAATTAGAATTGGAATGGTTAACTCTTATCCTGTCAGTCCACAGGAATTGCCCAATTTTAGACTAACATAAACACTACAATCAGCTCATGATAAGCTGGTTGAGATTATTTCTTGACTGCACTTTTTGGTCTGTTAGATACTGGGTTTTCAATAAGCAGTGTTGTTTGCAATATAAGTAAAACATTTCCACGAACTGAACATAGATAACTTACCCTGAATTTCTGAGCAAATGTTGAGTTTTTTACATCACCATCAAGGGCTACAACTCTCTCATTAGATTTCCCAATCTTTACCAGAGCACTGCCATATGCCTGTCTTGTGGCAACCTAATAAAAGACGATAAGAATTGGACAGATAAGTTGAGATAACATAAACCATTTTAGAAAATTGAACATGTAATTGGAATCGACATATTATCAGAAAAAATATACATATAAAAACATTCTTTATACGGCTGTTCTACACAGACAGTTATTTATGTCACAAATATTTGTGAAAACGCTAGCTTGAAAACAAATTCACTGATTAACACTTTCTCCTGTTCAGATGAGATTGGATTAGATTTCACAAAATTCTGAAAAAAATATAGCAGTCATTGTGTAATATTACAATATTCATGCCTCAACATATCTCAAAGAATATTGCTTATTTGCCTGTAGACTCAGAATGACAAAACTAGAACTATTCTGCGAGGACAAATACCCCCCCCCCCCCACCCCCGGTCTGTGTTATAAAATGTGGAAGTAGTAGGTTGGCAAATTGTACCTACATGTACATTAAGACAGCATATATGTACAAATTAAAGTGCAAAGTTGGATAAATTGTACCTATCTTT
>JAQQZZ010099735.1:0-25059 GCA_030265115.1 Mopalia vespertina
ACATTTGCTTTCTTTGATGTAATAAACCATGCTTAAGGGTATAACATTTGCTTTCTTTGATGTAATAAACCATGCTTAAGGGTATAACATTTGCTTTCTTTGATGTAATAAACCATGCTTTAAGGTGTTCTCAACATGACATGGCACCATTAGCACAACAATATAATGTGAAGTTTTTTATTCTGTTTGGAAAGTAATGTTCCTCCACTACTAAGTAAATACAGTACATGGCTTGGATTGGAACATACTGATCTTTGCTAGAGGGGGACTATGAAATATGTGTGTTTGCTCGATTGGGATTTAATGTCTTACCTAAGGTTATTTCAAGAACTGGTTAATGATGATAGATTGTTCATGTGTCTTAGTCTGCCTTACTTTAAAAAAAAAACATGGTGAAAATCTGAAAGGAAACCTTACAAAAAGAACCCCTTATCATTGCCATAGTCAGTAGTACGAAATGACAACTATTGAACCATGTAGACAGGCACCATAGGAAATTTGATCATTTGTTTAATTGAAGTTCAACATCATACTCAAGGGTATTTCACTTATATGGAGACAAATTGTTCACTTCTCACTCGGCTTTACTTAAAAAATATGGCGGATAACCGAGAGGAAACATTGTAAAAAAAACATGACACTTACTTACACGATGGCGCATGAAAAAGTGGAAAATAACACCAAGTTCCACCCTCTAGGTTATTTCACTTTCATAATGATGGTGAAGGAATTACTGGAAGAAAACCAAAATAAAATTTCTAGAAACGCGAGAGGACACCCTGAATCACCCCTAGAGCATTTCGGCACTACTTCATGACTAAGATCGAACTAGCTTAAATCCGTGACCTGTATTACTTTCTTTTGGGGGAAGCCACATCATTTTTTTACGTTTCATACAACGAGTTAAGCAGACACAACAACAACATATGCTTCCAGCTTGAATAAAATTTACAGCCCTTACGAGCGGCCGCGTTAATTTGGGAAAATTATTATCCCAATGTTGTGCAAAGTCTTGTTCAGTGGGCAAATGGAAAGAAAAGTCGGTCCAAATTCTTGACACTCCGAAAACGGAGCGGACGACACGATCTTTGCTCGGCCATGGTACTGCCAAGGTATTGTTCAAGTTATAGCGCACCCAATCATGGGTAAAGTCACCTATGCCATGTTCTTTGCCAGATTCCATATCTACAGGCTGTGAAAATTTGCAGGTCTGGACAGCGACAAAACTGTCTCTAACATAGGAGATTTCTCGTGCCCAGTTGTAGGAATGAAGAGTGTCGAAGACAAGCAGAAGTCTTGATCCTGAGCTCAAACTCTTACTCCTCCACCAATCCAGTATGGTCTCCAGCTTCAAAGAAACGTTATCTACAATCACATCAAAAGCAAAAACATAAAATTAATTTGTTTTTGCAAATTGAAATAACTAAAGTTCTGGGGCCCATTCCACAAAGCAATCTTAGTTCATCTAAGTCGTCATGGTGACCATTGCAGGGTATTGTTCCACAAAGCAATCTTGGGCCAGTTGCTCAAAAGACGATTAGCTGCTAACACCAGATTAAATTGCTAATACCGGGTTAACGATAGACCTTCAACAGGACGTGACGTCAACTAATAGTGGATTTAATTTAATAGCGCTTCTAGCAACCGGGGCCTTGATCGTAATTACCATGATGACAAAATACCTTCAGGACAGGTCACCATGATGATAAAGATAAAAGTAGGCTAAAATCGCTTTTCGGACAATACCGTGAGCCAATTAAGGCGTTGATTCCACAAAGAAATCTCTGGCTTCTAACAAGTCATTGGAACTTCAACCTTATACCTGTAGTCAAAATGCTGCCTTGACCCCATATATTTTAACTAAGGTGATCAGTCCGCTACTTTCAGTTCTGTGGTTTAAGTTGATGGAAAACTTGATTTTGATTACACAACTGGCTAAAGCTAAACATTTCAGAGCACACATTATGGTGCTGATAAACAATAAGTAACAGGATTTCATTTACTATGTTTACAGAATTTGTCAGAAGGGAGTCAAGTTGAAGTGATTCTAGACACATCTTTCAAATCAAATTTAACAAATGTAACATATGGAATTGAGACTTGTTGAAATTGTGGTTTTTGCGACTGCTTCCCATATTCGGTTTCCTTCTTCATATATTTTTTAAATGGTTACCTGGTTTACATAACTATACCTGAAAGGATCTTTGCTATGAAATTCTAGAATATGATAGATGTCTAAAATTTAGCAATTCCTATTTAATTCACTAAAACAAGGACTGTTTGTTTGATTGGGGTTTAACACCATACTTAAGGTTATTTCACTCACATGACGGCGTGCCAGCACAATGGGTGAAGGAAAACACCCTTGATGGCACTGGCAACAAACAAAGACAGGACATTTACAGGACCCAAAATAAAGACATCACAAACAGATCATCTTCATGTTGTCCCTAAGCTTTGAGAGCACTAGGGTAACAGGAATCTCTCTCCCAACTCTCTGTCTTAGATCAATGAAGCCTTAGCATCATTTCAACATTTTGAATAATTTTGACCACTGCTTCAAGACATAAGGGAGATTATCAGAAAGGGGGCACCAACCTGCCAGAGCCCAGTCTCCGTTATCATAGACGTCACCGCTGTAGTAGAGAATGTACGTGTCGAATCTTGGACCATCATTTGTCCTTCGATCAAAAAATGCCTTTAATTTACTGTCAACATACTCCACAGAGAGGCCACTGGTTGAGTAATCGCAGCCATACGAGTCAATCATGTGATAGCCAAAGAAACGTTGAATGTCGTTGAGAATGTGCGTTGATCGAGAACTGATTTCCTGTAAAGCTACCGGTGTGAGAAGTGTGGCGCCAGATGATGGTCTAGATAAAACAATGCAGAATAAAAACAATATATGGAACATGAATACTTAAGTCTTTTTTTTTAGAAAATCTTTCCAGGTTCCTGAATTAATCGGACCCTACCATTTCTGTATCCCCTTTTTGTTTTTTTGCAACAGAGGTGTTAAGAAAATATTAATACATTAATAGTTCGGGTGCATAAAATTTTTTCAGGTACCAAATTGAATGCAGAAATTCCGCGTTTATATTTCTAGGATCACTCACACTGGCAGAGGAACACAGATTAATTTGAAAACCGATGATTGAATCATCTTACAATCTAGATTATCTTTCAGTGACAAATTTTGTAAAAGGTATAAATTTAGAATTTTTATTAGTGACCTAGAGATTTTTGTGGTTGTTTGATTTGGGGTTTATTGTTGTATTCAAGGCTTGAAGGGTATTTCACTTATATAACAATTATGCATTGTTCACTTCTTACTCTGTCTTAAATAGGATTGATCTTTGATTGTTAATATTGGACCTTTTAGGCAAGTGATTTTCTTTTTTTTATATTGCTTGGAATGTTACTTTTTACAATTGAAGTAAAGTAACTATTAACGAACTACACTTGTTGGTAAACAGAAAATCCTCATTGTTCATTTGTTAAAGTAAGAGGTTGCCATAAGTGACGTCTTTTCACAGTGGAGGTCACTCTGTAGTTGTGGAGTCCTAACTTAAAACCTTCAGGAGAGTTTCTGGAATTTCTGGAACTGCCTACATGTATGTACATGTGTGTATCTAAAACTCATCAAATCATAGGAAGGGTTCTTTACTCCCTTTGGCCTGATTTTGACAAAGTTTTTTGGAAATTATAATTTATCGACATTAATTTGGGCAAATAATTTTTTGTTATTTTGAAATCAAGCTGTGAATTTGATTTGTTTTTTGTTTGATTGGGGTTTAACGTCGAAATCAATGGTATTTCACTTATATGATGACGTATCGTGTGACCCACTCATATACCTGATGGTCGACAGACCGACTCGATCCCGTGAACGGTGAATTAGAGTAGGGTTAGTAAGCACACACACTACCACTAAGCCAAGGCCGCGGGTCTATGAATTTGAAAATAGAAATGTAACTTAACTTGATCTGATTGATATAGATAAAGTGCAATTTTGTTTGTCGTTTATCTCCCACTATAAATAACCTTCGTATTGAATCGCTACTAGACATTGTTTGCTCTCTGTAAAATTTGGATTTCTTTGATATTAATTGTAATTTGTGTGATGATTCTTGTCGCAGCCCACTTTTACAGGGAAACACTTCTACAGCAACAACAACCAAAATGTCTCCATGATACATGGTTGTGCTTTACAAAATTACAAAGCCCATCTATTTCCAGCCGAAGATTAACACAAGTGCTACTGATTCAATGTATGATTCACATACCTTAGTAAATTAGCTGGAGCCACTAGACCATATCCAATACAGGTCCCTCCAAGAAACGATCCCAGTTCAAGGAAAAGGCTGAGAGCCATGCTTTCTAAAGGTAGGGTGATCAGCCCCAGGCCTAGACTGATACCTGTCCGCGTCTCCCATCCAATACCCAGAAGAACAATCGTCGTGAAAAGTGTCACACAAATCAACCGTTGCGAAATCAGTCCGAAATGTCGGACACCCTTCGATGACATGATTCTGTTCATGCTTTTGGCTCCATCCTCAGAATTATTCAAGCTGGCGAAAGTCAAATTACAGTCAGTAATTTTACCCATAAGCTTCCAGCAACTGATGAAGAAAATGATGTGAAAAGATAACCACACTGCTGTCCACGTGAAGAATAAGGGCACCACAATAAACCATTCTTTATGAGAAAAAGATAGATATCCCACTAGTGTACAAAATCCTAACCCGATAAAAAATACAGCAAGGACGGTCAAATGACGTATAACTTTGGATCGAGATAAAAAAGCATTCCATCTTTCCAGTGTTGTCGCACCAGAAAAATACAGATCCAGTACAGATTGAAAAGCTAAGCGCCCTGCAAAGCAGATAAGACCGTATGGATTTATCGGTAGGTCCAACACAGGAAAAAATACAGTTATAGAAACTGTAACTATGAAAACTAAATTAAGTAAACCTAATAAAGATTTCAATCTAATTGCTACAACCGTGAAGCAGAATCCTGTGATAAGCAGGGACAGAGCTATGGCATCCATTTTGGGTGTGACAAGACTTCCTACCACCAAACCAATACTTTCAAAGACTTCAACGCGAGTCACTAAAGAAGGCTGCTGTTCAGTCAGACAGAAAATTCTCTCGGCTAGGCTCCAAACACAACTACATCCTAAAGACGTCAAGAATAATCCGTTGGTAACGCTGGTTGTATAGTATTGTTCAATTTCTTCAGTTTTTGTAAAAACGACAATGCCAAGTAGCGCCCCAAGCCATAAATGTGTCAGAGCTTGTCCTACTTTCTCATAAGAAAAATAATATCTCAGGGCGCATGAAATGCCGAAGACGAACGTACCCACTGTTAATACTAGCAATAGCACCATGTTTTCGGACAACATCCATTTTGAATAAAGACCGACACTCAATGCGGAGAGGAGAAACACAGTTGAGAGATATCCTAAATAATGTACGCTGAGTTTTAATTTCATACTGCCCAACATTTTGATCCGACTAGGTAGATGAACAATGAAATATTTCACTGGTCGAAGAACTCGTCTCATTCCAATTTAAACACAAGACAGTGATTAGTTTTTATTTAGTGAATCAAAAAATCCTATGATTCACAATTTCTCAAATAAAAATCACAGAAATGTTAATTGATAAAAAACATTTAGGTGAGTCCAGGTTTTACATTCTGTTCTTCCTATCTCCTGTAACTTTTCTTCAACAGTTTTATTTCACTTGGAATGGTTTCATATCTGTGGAGGAAAACAGACTCTTGTCAGAATTTCTAATACAATTAACTGTTGCTTTTTTATTATTAGGGTTTTATACCATACTGAAGGCTACATGTATTTCGCTCATATTATATCATGTCAAGCCAATTGGAGATGTTTGTTTGTTTGTTTGATTGGGTTTTAATGCCGTACTTTAAAAAGTAATTTCACTCAGTCACAGGGTTCGAATTTAGGGTGCACTGGTGCACCCAGATTTTGTTTTGTGCATCCAATATTAAAATGTGGATGCACACAATGCACCTAAAATATTATACCCAGATCGTCAACAGGGAACTCATGGAAACAATTTGCGAAACTTATGGTTGACAAAAATGTATTTGCTACCCTTTGAATTATCAAAGTTACCAAATTATCAATTGATTGTCTGACATTTTAACAGAAAGAAAATTTATCATAAGGCAAACATTTCTGTTCCGTTTCATTTTTTTATATATAGTTAATCAATTACCTGTAAATTGGCTCATTCATCATGTTTGCTTGATACAAATCATAGTGTCAATAAAAACTGTGCACCCAACACACTTCCTGTGCACCCAATTCAAAATTGTGGGTGCACAGTGTGCACCCTAATTTTTTTGTCAAATTCTACCCCTGCTCAGTCACATGATGGTGTTACAGCCCAATGGGTACAGGAAACCACCCTCGACACCACTGGCAACAAACAGACAAGAGAGGACAAACATAGGACTTTAATATAAAGACATCACAAATAGATCGGCTTCATGCTGCGGATTGCTGCCCCTTAGCGATGAGAGCACCAGGGCAATAGGAAGCTACTTCTCAACCCTCTGCATGCATTACACATAAATGTTCCCAAAGTCTCATTCATTTAAAGTTTGATTTTATTTTAATGATCTAACTGTACGGAACGCAAAGCATGTGCTATATAATGACGATACCTGGATCTACTGTGAGGGGAAGTCCTCAATGTCATGTTAACAGGGCTAGCAACGATTATGTAGTTATTGTGGTTGTCCTGTTGTACCTTTGTCTGTTGACGTCAGCGTGGAGTCATATGAGTGAAATTATTTAGAGTTCAGTGTGAATCTAATTCAAACAAACAAAGCAGCGAGCAGGCGACGTGGTGTTGTTGTTGTTGTTGTACTTGTGCTGTTGTAGTAATGACATCATGATTAAAAAAAAAACACCCCTTTGCATCACACAAATGAAACTTTCCCTTTTAAAAATACAGATTATGTCGTTTATAATAAAGCTAACAGACACAGAAAACATTCTGCTTAATTTTAACACTCTTACCCCAGTTCCATTCAACAGGTGATAGCTTGTCGCTTGAAATCAGATTTACTGACACTTCGTTACCAAGATGGCGTTAGGGATTTCCCACAGCTGCCAAAGCGAGGCTGCAGGGAATCCCCTCCACACAGTATTATGGCAAACTTTAACAGTAAGTAATACGATACATTTGTGTATATCTAAGGGTTCCATAACCGTATAATATACACATCCAATCTGTTCATGGAAGGAAAGGTTAAGAACTCGCCTGGCGAGATTTCTTTTCTCCAAAAATATTAATTTGTGGGTTAACCCTACACAACCGGGCAGCTAGCGTCTACACCCAATTCCTCTTAATTGTACGTAATCCAATGTGATATTTTCTCTTTACAATGTTTTGAGGTGGTGTAACATATAGTGACAGAAAAGCGGTTTCAGAACCTGAATACTGGATTCTGATTCTTGGGAATTGTATTGTGTAAAAATGTATCCGGAACACGCAATTACGGTTTACATAAACATCAATATTTTCGAACGAAATTTTTTTCACGCAAAACATTTATGTTTTTATCCAAAACACAGTGTTTTCATTTTAATTTTGTAAGGAGGTGATTTACTTAATTTCGTATAAATGAAAATTTTGAACAAGTCTACACAAAATGATATGAAATGGATCCAGTTTACTAAAATCGCAATAGTCAGTATATTGTCATTAGCCGAAAAAGACATTTTCTCATTTTAGTAGATCGATCTTGTGAAAAAACGTTTGAGAACAATGTTTATGATTTGCTATTCGTATTTCAAGTTAATGAATCTATTATTTTACACTGAATGGAAACCAATTTTTGTTTGTTTAGTGCGAACATGGAGCTATACCTCCATGGTCAATGTAACACAACGTTCAGAGATATTTGGAATGTGAACATTCCATTATCAGAAGTCTATCAAGCATAGATTAATGGGAGGTAACTCTTTGTAAAGCCCGCGACTATGCTTTGATGTCATTAAGCTGTACATCAATCCAATTCCCTTTTTAAAGATACCAGTCACCCAAGTCACACAAACAAACAAATTATAAAGATACTAACAAGTTTAATCATTTTGAAATGAATAAAATTGTTCAATTTTATGTTGACCTACATAACCCATTTTCAAATTTGTATGCACCTTTGGCTTATTGTAAAGGGAGACCACCTTCGTCACATCCTGGTAAGACAGTAATGGTGCGGGTTTATCCCAAAGTTCCCAGTCTGCGTTAAAAAGCTAGATGGTACTTAATGATGGTTACAAAATGCCTAGGTAGATCAGCGAATCTTTCTCTTCGGAAAGTGCTAGGATGAAACGCGTTTTCTTGTGTTAGTTTTTCTGATAATTTGGCAAATATATATTTTTATTGTATAGAAAAATTTGACCTTTTCATCCAAGTAAAGTCGGCGAATCAGTCTCCACGGGAAGCACTGGCCCAGGGTAACTAGTTATTGATAAAGATAGATAAAAGAAAGAGTAGTGGAGTGGTTTGACATAAATCCGTATTGGTTGCTACTTTTTATCGAATTTGAATTAAATGTTGTACGCATGACAAAATAAAATTAGATTCTCCAGATTTAAATACAAGCCGTATTTTCGCTATCTCAAAACTATCTGGAACAGTTGCCGACGAAAACGAAAGATTCATGTTATGCGCCAGGGGTGTTGATATTGATTCAGCGACAGCTTTAACAACTCACGTACGGACGTCATCAATTCCGGGTGCAGGCCTATATATTTCAAGTCAGGAATCACAGTATTAATACAATTTCGTGTCCCATTACTGAAATCAAAATCGGTTTCAAAAGGTTGAGACAGATAGTCAGAGAATTTATCTATCTTGTCATTCAATTTTGATGCCACGGTCGAAAATTTCCAAATTTCGGTTGAATCATTTACGTTATTACTTTCTAAATGAATCTGTTTTTGGATTTCTTTCTTGTAATAACTCGCAAACAATTTTCCAAGTACCCTTAATATGTTGATTGCATCTATTAAGTTTATTTTCTAACTATTCCTTTTTGCCTGGCGAATAATACAATTGACTTTATTAATAGACATATTTTATTATTGTTTTCTCATACTGCTGCCGTCAAACAATTATCCCTGATGACGTTCATTTGGTAATTTCAAGAAAGTTCTTCAAAATCTGTGCACCCGTGCGGGAGCGGGTGGGCCGTTAAACACCAGCAGGCCTTGCAGAATACTCCCCCGGCTTCCTCGGTTGTTGCAAAGACACTTGTATCTAGCTAGTAAACATTCGTTCTCTAGACTCTACCAGTCGCCGGGCTTCCTTATTACCTTGTGTAAAGAGAAGAGGGGAAACGAGCTTTCGTAGTAATTCCCAAAATCGAAATATAACAACAAATCAACCAAAATAAAACTTCCCTGGAATCTCATATAAGCCGGCTTACTGCGGTGTCATTTTGTAAAACTAAGCATTGATGCCCTTGCTGCCGTCAAAAGTTTGTCATAGGGGTATTCCGCCGTTTTTCTGCCACTGTTTATTTGTTTTAACTTAGAAATTAACCAGCGCCGTTGACGAGACTTCCGTTCTACGAGACACGCCTTGACAAGACTAGACTCTTTATTTGGAAGACGCAACCCAAGGCAATCGCCAGGCCGTATTAATTTACACCTAATATACAGAATCCTGTATCTAGCTTGTAGCTGTTCTCGTATGGCCTGCCAATGTTGATTGATATTATATCATATCAAACCGGTATAATATGAACTAACATTGGCAAGCTTTGCGAGAACGGCTACCTAAAGTACAAGTGTCTGTGATTTACACAAAGCTAAGAAAATCAACTCTGTCGACTTGTTTATCAGACTGCCATTACCCTTGCCGACAGATGTCCTAATTATTAAAAAGGGCAAAGATATAAGCTCAGTGTTTGGGCTTATTTACGCATAGACCACCTGTACTAGTGGTTTAAAGCATAAAAGACTTAACAACTACCTAAAATTGGATAAACAGAATATGTACGTGTGTTTCTGGGGTTTTTTCTAGGCTTCTATTTTTTTTTTTTAGAAGTTGTTTTTGTGTGTAAGACAGATAACGAAAAAAATACACAACTTTCTTACCAAATCAAAACGTCAGCGTGGCCAGTCATTGGTTCTGCTTTTGACATTTGGTCCGTTTGGAAAACCCGCGCATGTATTGAATCTCCTACGGCCTGGCGATTGCCTTGGGTCGAAGGTCGCGTCTTCCAAATAAAGATAATCCAGTGCTGTCAAGGCGTGTCTCGTATATAGAACGGCAGTCTCGTCAACTTCGCAAAGCGCGCTGTTTACTTTTTAACTTAAAAAAATGGCCAGTGGCAGAGAAACGGAGGAATACCCTTATGACAAACTTTTGACGAAAGCAAGGGCATCTATGCTAAGTTTTACAAAATCACACCGCAGTAAGCCGGCGGATATGTTAAAGATTCCAGGTGAGTTTTATTTTGGTTGATTTGTTATATTCAGTTGTGGGAATTGGGAATTACTGCGAAAGCTCGTTTCCCATTTTCTCTTTAATGCAAGGTAATAAGGAAGCCGGCAACTGGTAGGGTCCAGAGAACAAATATTTACTAGCTAGAGACAAGTGTCTGTGGTTGATCGTAAAAGGCGAGAAAGAGAAAGCCTGTTGACCGTGGGTTGCATCCCGTATCGGGAGGAGATTGAGATCATGGTGACTGAGGGGCAGCTTGGCTGGCAAAAGGGAGCCACATAGCCATGCTGATCCAACACGTCACTTTGGCTCAATATTCTCCTAGACGGGTGGTCAGATTGGCCTAATCTGATCAATCGACTCTGCAATGATCAATTATTAATTCTATCGCAATTAATAAAATATAAATTGAATAAAAGTAAAGTTATTTAGAAGATTATTCCATCCTACCTTTAATTTTAAGATCATTATTTTGTTTCTCATGTTGATGTTTACGGCCAAGGGTGCTACTGATTGAAATTGTCTTTAAATATGGATATTGATATATAAAAAAATTATAGATATGTTCACGCCACAGCGTAGCTGAAATAGCGCTGCTTGTGTCGTAAAACACCAATTAATCAATCAATCAAAATCTGTGCATATTGGAATAATCTGAGATAAAGTATGGGTCAAGTAAGGTCAAAGTAATACCTTAAAAAGATTTTACAAACATATCTTATATCGGACAATAACTTTGGTCCTCATTTTGACGCCTCGTTAAATTGACGTCAGATGTTTTTTAAAACAACTGCAAGCATAACCACAGGTCGGAATATCCTTCGATTCTCTACATACCCATACCGGTACAAATATCTCGGAGGTGAAGGGAAGCGATAATATTACACGAAAACGTGCAGTTTTAACCATCGGATATTTTGTGCGCATGCGTGGAAATGAACCAAAGTACTACGCTGATTTGTACCCCAAAAAACATGCCAATCAAGCCCGTGTCTTGGGTAAAATCACCTTTGAACAAGACACTTTTACTTTCTTAAGTATGACTTGTTGTAAATAATACACATTTTGTCCTCTGGGAGTAATTTTATAAGTATGTAACTCCATTGTCGTCATCATATCAACACAAGACTGGCCTTCAGACATAAACACTTGGATAACCCAGTCATATAATGTAAATATATCCATGCGAGTTAACTCCCGTTCTTGCCATTCGAAATGATCCGCCCCTCAACCGAATTTATTTACAGAACGGAAATGGCGGAGGGATGTTAAAACATGGCATTACCGCTATCGGTCATAATTCTACGCATAAAACTACGTAAATTATTCTCTTTACTTCTGAACCGAAAACTGACACATAAAAAGCAACCATTTTCAGATCAATTTATCTGGGACACGTTTTTGGTCTTTTATTTTACTTTTAAATGCCTGCGGCGATTAAACCTGTTCCTTACACAAAGTCATACACAAAATAATATTCGTAGTTTAATAAAATCTTCCCCGATCATAATATGTCATATTGATTTTTCGTATGGCATTGATTCTTTCTAATGGTACTGATCAGTGATGGCTGGAAAATATAGAGACCACTAAATTGAACTAGATATAAATAACCACATTTCGTATCGGGTATAATTAACGCGATTCAGATACCAAACACTTGTTTGATAGGAATTCACAAACTCTTTATTTGATCATCGATTGTGAGTAAAACGCTTAAATTTTACTTCTGTTCTTTAAGGAGCAACAAGGGACCGATCTGTTGCGGTTATACGTATACTGGTCACGTCTTGCGATTGTCCTTTGTCTTCGTTACTAGCGATGTTTAGGGTGGTTTCCTCCACCATTTGGCTGGCACGCCGTCATATGTGTGAAAAAATCTTCAGTATGGGGTTAAATCCAATACAAGCGATCTGAACATACCATTGGTTATTTTTTTTAAAAAGTTTAATTAAATCATTTTTACAAACAGTGTTTACCGACCTACGGTTAAAAGACTCCACCAAATTAAGTACTTTTACATATAAGTACAGTTTAAATATTCAATCAGATTCTCTTAAAGTTAAACATCCATTCAGCATCAGAAAAAAGGTATTTTCCTGTGTTTTAAGAAAGATCATGCTTGTCCACATGGTTGTTAAATTTTCTTCACACATTTGTCCTATTAGACATTTTATCGCCTGTCAAATGTTTTAATCGTTAATGTAAAACTGGTACCATTTGAAAGATTGTGACAAGCGTATACTATCTTCCAGGAAACTAGACATGGCTAAATACAACAACAGATTTTCAAAAAGCTAACAAATACATTTAAACACGAACCTGTGAGCTACTCCACGTAAACATTTGCTCTAACGAGCTTTCGGTCCTCATGCATGGGCGTTAGTCAAGTACACACAAATATAAAACTTATTACTATTAGGAATAGGGCCTTAACCAATCACAGTATGTTATGGTGACCATGGGAACAACAAATTCTGATGTATGGTGTGACGTTAAATTAATATTGTGAAGTATAAGAATGTAATATAAGCATAGGAACACAATGAATGTCGTTATTATAACGTTATGGCGTTTCCATTGTGACGTATATGCAAGCTATAGAAATAATATACATGGGTCAGTTGTTCAAAACTCCGTTAAGATGCATTCTCACGATACGATTTGAAGTTACGACTTCAGGGGATTCCCCTTATTTGCGTCATTTTGATTGGTCGAAAGAACATCACAAATTAGTGGACGAATCAAAACTTCACAAATAAGGGGAATCTCCAGAAATCGCTACTACAATTCGCAAGGTGAGAATCTTAGTGCCTATAATATGACGTTCAGTCACAATGTAGTGGACGTCACGTCATAATAAACAGTATTTGTTGCGTAATGTCCACTCAGTCCTTTAAGTTACCGTGGCATTGGGAATAGGTAACTGACATAATTTGTATTTAGTTTTATGAAAGAGAACGAAAAGTTCGCTTACCTCCACCGGGATTGGAACTCGGATCTCGGGCTAGCAGGGCTTTATACGTTTTATACGCTATTTCCACCAAGTGCATATTTAAATTTTGTTTTTCGTAACTGACATCATTATTATAGATTCATCGCATACATTCCGGCATGTATTTGAACTAAATTGTAAGTTACCTTTGCTGCTACCTGGTGGATGTTTGAGAGAATAAAGAATTGACTGAATTAAATTGACTATAGTGTATACATCTGTGGATGGTATGGTCATTTCAGGGATTTTGTGTTGCACCGTGTAGTGTAGGTATTTCTTTTAACAAGGTGCCCTCTGGCTAAGGGCAGTTTGTTTGAAGAGTAGCAATGCGTCTTTACTAAACACTGGAGGAAAATTAACTTATGAAAACGCTTCACGTCTTGGTTGTGCTAGTGTCAATTATTGTTGAAATACACCGCCGTCATATAAGTGAAATGCCGTTAAGCAAAACATAAAACACCGATCAATCAATCTTTTAACAAGAAAACACGTGCATACAAAACCGCTGAACTTGTATCGCTTGAAACTAAAATAAACAGTTCCATATCAGCGAAAAATCAACAGATGTGGATTTGGACTTGCCCGCCGCAGTTAGTGCAGGGCTAAACCAAGTAGATATTTGCGAAGAAAAGACAAAGGACACTTCTAGCTCGACATGACTATTGAGCAACTGTAACAAAACACAATTGATCCAAGTTAGATATGGATTAAATCGGTTACAAACTAAATAATTCTGTTTCAGGCGTTGTTTGGTTCCCATTTAAATTGACAATTCAATTACCAGTAGTCAACCTATCTAAAGAAATTTTAAATCTAGTTACTTTGAGTTAAAACTTTTAGATATGAATTAATATGATTGTTATGATGAACCGTGGAAGAAATCTTCCACGGTGCTTTAAAAGCTGCTTTGGTTTGTGTCACACTGTGGACCATTTCCAGCGATGTAAAAGAGGCTAACTGGAAGTTTCAGCGGACGCCCATGGCTCACAGGATACAAATTACCTCGCTAGTGAGTTAGAGCTTCAGGGTTTTACTTGTGGAAACTGCTGTTTCTCAAAAAACCCGCCACCATGTCCTGTGTTATTTACTAACCCAGTAACATTGCTACTAAATTCCACCCATAATTACACTCACAATGTAAATCTCAGTTTGTGTTGACATTTTCGAGTTCAAAAGTACACAGAAATTAGGTTTGTGCTGCCAGAAGATTTAATATTTTGGATATTCGATTGTTGAATGTTGATCACAATAAAAAAATCGGCTGAGCACAAGATAATGGTGACTATGGAGCTAGAACTATGGAGCCAGATTGTACCCGCAGGGTAATACATCTTGAAGGATAACAACATGGCACAGTCACCATTTTCGCCGGATCTAGTAATGTTATATCCGGATATCTTTTTCGGCTATGTTTCCTCATCTGACCAGAAAATCTTGTTAAACAATACCAGACACTGCTGCGATGTAACTTCCACCGTCGAAATGTTGAGCAGCAGTTTTCAAGTAGAAAAAAAAATTGAGGCTTTGTTTCAAGAACAAAACTGTTCATTCATATTTTTGTGTCACGCCATTCACAGCCAACTCTTGTCTGCTCGTTGTTTCAAAAGTAACACTTTCATAGTTTTATTCACCATTTATATGACTTTATTAGGTGGAAATATACAACTAACATAACTGACAATCTGATTTTTGTTGTCTAGACTTAGGTCCATTAACATAATGTTCATTATAATCTCAAGCAAAGGTATTTTCTGGGAAATTAATCACCCCCCGCCAGTTTATGATGGAATTTAGGGAGTGATTTCAAATCATAGGAATCTGATTCGGTCTCACATAGGTCCTGCCAAGACCTAAATACTTTAACGAGCCGCATCCCTGTTCTTAATGATTAAGTAAAAGCATCAAAGCGAACCCCTGGGCACAAGAAAAAGATCGCTATATGATGTTGCCATGGTATAATTACCTTATCAACACTGAACCTAAAGGTTGAGTATCAGGTTGGCAGGTCACTGTTAAGTAACCTGTTGTCTGAAAACAGTAGACCATGTCACGCACCAATTAACACCTGTGGAGAAGCTCATTATCTGGAAATATGGAGAAAATTACAAAGTAAATGACTTCCTTGGATGGCCTGGTTTTGGACAACCCGCCGATAAACCATCAATATCAGAAGACAGAGGATATATGCCAGTTAGTTACCAAACGCTACATTAAGGTCAGCTCAGGTACATGCCATTACCACCACATTTTAAAGAAAAACTGGTTCATAAATCCATCGGATTTTAACTTGAATCTGGACATAATCCATTTGTATTGCAATATGACCTAGCTTGTAGAGAAATGTTTGGTTCATATTACTCATAAAATCCGATAAATTAAACTCATAGCAATAATATTCACACAAATCATTGAGCATAAATTAAAATAGTCCGCATGACATCCGGTAACCATGGGTATATCGCGCCACAACACTCTCAGGTCTGACATGTGCTTGTTTTCATCTATAGTAGTGTTCGACGTGATATCATTTACCGATATTGTTGAGAAGGTAGGATATGATTAATGCTGTGTGTAATGATACATCTGACTTCATTCTTGATGGTCTACTTATAACAGTTTGAATCGACGGATTGATGTTTATATCCCCAATTATAGCCCTAGGGCTGGATCATTACTACTTAAATTTTTACGTACAATCCACAGATTCGAGTCTGCCTATTGACCATCAGGTATATTTTTGTTTTGGTTGTATGTTTGATTGGGGTTTAACGTCGTATTCAAGGGTATTTCAGTTATATGACGACGGATTGTCCACTTCACACTGCTCCTTGATTAATTATCGTGGAAAAGCAGGAGGAAACCTCGTAAATTTGGAAACATTTGACGTTTTTTGTGAGACGATTCTCTTTCCAGCCCACTTTTTTTAGGAACAGACAGTACCATGACAACAGATATCGAATCGACGAGAGTGTATATATCAGGATGAGGTTGTATTTAAGTTGACCAGTAACAGTACGTTTTATATCGTGTTTAATATGACCATAGCAGTAAAAGAGTTATTAGGCCTATTTTGAACAAGTGCGTGGGTGAGACTGACACCAACATTGCAATCCATACTGACATTAACCACTTTTTACAAAACAGAGCTTAAATACTGTCTGATGTAGGTCTTTTTGAACAGACACTTTAGGCAGTATAATATCAATTCAACCAGCATGCAATCCAGCTACCCACAGAATACAGGTTCCGTTGTGATCCAATGCCTGCTGTGATAATTCCGGTTGTTTGTAAAGTCAGTTCCGTCACCAAGTCGCTTTTTTAATAATGGGCTAATACAGAATAATACCATTTGCCAATCTTCAGTTATTTAAGAACAAGAGAAAAATCTGGATGATTTCAGTTTCCAAATTTGTTCAGTCTAAAATAGCCATTACGGTTTGCTGCAAATTAAAAAAGAGAGAAATGTGTTACGTAAGCCGAAGTGCTTCTTTGGTTCAATGACATTTGTGGACCGGACAGATACATTACTTTTTTTTTTCTTTTCTTATTGCGTCAGAACAATCTTCTAAAATGAATGACACTAATGGTACTACATGGTGTATCAGTGAGCTCCCGAGAGTACAAGACATTGTATCGAATGGCATATAGCCGTACCGGACGAGGCCAATTTGTCTAACAGATTTGAAGATTTATTTGAACTTTTGTTTATTTATTTCTCCTTTATTAGGCATTAGCACAGTGTCCTTGGGACAAAGAGTAATTGATTTATTGTTATTTGATCTCATTCTAAGTCTCATTTAGCCACGTTAAGCTGAGTTATGGGCTCCATGAAAGAGTTCCAGTCAAACGATCTGGACGTTTGTGGCATCTATGGGATTTCTCACTTTAATGCTAGGGAGTTTTTATTTCATCAATTCGAAACGACACTTTAAACACATCGGGATCTCAATTAATAATTGCTTTCCACAACCAAATAGAACGATTGATATCTGATGTTTTCGCCAGCCACCAGATATATCTGAACGGTAGTCATCTTTCCGGTGACGCTTTGTCTGAGTGCGGGAAGTCAATAAACCTCGCAACCGTCGTGATAACCATCAAACATCATCCAACCTTGTCCACGCTAAAGTAACACTAATCTGGCGCTAATCCCCAATTGGACATACAACATACAAAACAAGCGAATTGAGTAAATAATGATTAATTTTTGCACGATCCGTTTTAGCCGTAGAACATTAGTTTGGCAGTAGCAACACTGGCATGTTGTACGGTAGTTTTGTTTTTGAAAAGGGAACTTAAATTAAATTAAGTATGAAAGGTCACTTTTCTGCAGTAATACACTTTTTCAGCTATTTTAAACACTATCATTAAAATTCTGGACAGCACATCGAGATGCAACTAACAAAAAAATGCATATTACGTTTGTTTCGTTTTAAAAGCTTTCTCGTTTATTTCTTTTGGGGTTTGTTTGTTTGTAGTGTTTTTTTCACCTTCAAATTAGATTTTAAAAATCTCTATCATGTATTAGAAAAGTGATACTTGTGACCAATGAAATTCCGTGAATCGTTTCTTTCTCTTCATTTAAAATATATTTGTAAAGGCTAGTCAATGTACTGGCTGTTTCTCTCTCTGCGCCACTTAACTAAACTCGACACATATTTTATATCTAAACCATACTTTCTCATATCTTTTCCAAATAAGTGATCGATATGAACTGAATAATTACTTTACTAAAATAATACACCTCAGTAGAGGATCCTTGTCTGACGGAAAAGCTACATTGTTTCTGACAATATTAAATCCTGAGCGAATACCATTGCTTGTACGTGGGATGATTGTTTGCTTGCCTTGATGTACATAGACGTTTTCGTTTTAAAAACAATATGATTGAATGCTTTCCTGACAAACAAACAGTTTAGAAGTAAACATGAAAACGCCATATGAAAGATGCTTCCTTAGCTGATGATATTATGGCAGCTGAAAGGCCATTAGTAGGCCGGAACCCGCAGCGTGGGACTGTAACTACTGCTGACCACATCAGTCATACATTGTTGTGTCTGGAAACCATAATAAAAAAACGGTATTGAGACGTAAGTGACGGGCACTTAAAAATATACAACAATAAAAATATTAACTTTTTTCTTACCTGTTTTTATTTTATTTATTTTTAATTATAAAGACAGGACTCGTCCTTACAATCTAATAACCTAAAAATATTCTGAGTATATTGCAATATAATTGGTAAATACGACAGGCTTATGATTCCAGTCTATAGGTTTTTTATCAGTTTTTACGCATACATGTTTCTATTTCATGCTTGCTCTTGTCCAAGAGACATTAAGCTATTGATTCCCTGGGTTTATTGTTTGTTATATTGCAGTCTAGTGTGTCTTGTTCATTGTCATTTGAAAGCAACAAAAACTGTATATTGTTCTGCATATAATCTGTATATGATATAAACACTAGTTGTAGGTTTACAATTATTATTGCATTTCTTTGACAACACATTTCGCATTTTGTCCCTTATTATAAACGTTGTATTTTACATACATGTACAATTTGCTCTCTTTGCGTATAATTTCCTTATTCAACTATTCATGAGAATGGTGTCGTCGCAGAACAGTGTTCTCTTTACACTCCGGCACTATTTGACATAGTATTTTGAACTATATGCTCTTTGACATAGTGTCAGTCTCCTATAAACATTTACATATAAGACTCTCACTCCATGATCAACCATGTCGCTTTTTCCAGACGATAAACTAGTTTAACCGGTGTGGTCTTCGCAAATTGTTTCCTCTAATATTGGTGTTAGAAAGTTACAGTTAATTAAGGCGGCGATTACTGCCCACACCTGACAAATATATAGACTAGTCAATATATCTTACTGTACTATTTGCAACGGTAATGAATCCGCGTTAGACAGTTCCGGTCTGGATAACCACCAGGTAAGCGTGGAGAGTTCGGAAACAAACTGTCATTATCACCCGGAGCATGGCCTATATCAATTAATTACGCTATATTCGCTTGTTCTCTGTTCCGGACTTTAGTCATGGTGTCTTTAAAGAAACTGATTTTCGGATGAAGGTATTTTTTATTATTATTTTATTTTGCGTGCATAAATAGCTGTTTTTCTATAGCCCGAAATGTATTGTAACGCTGGTGTCCAGCTTCTATTGAGGTATGGGGAAGTAGGCTGTATATTGAAGTTTTTATGTCGCAGATGAAAACTGTTAATATAACTGGAATCATTGTGTTACATCTGTGTCATATATTTTTTCCCACAGGAGAACATTTATCCAGTTGGTAACGGTAAGATGTAACTCTTATACAGTACGAGTGGCTCTTCGGTCGATATCCATGTTTCATTACACACGATGTATGATTTCTGCATTTCGGACCGGGTTAATAAACTAAGCATACATTTAGGAATATATCTACAGGTTTTGTTTGGGATGCGAAAGTGTTGTCTCAATGATAACATAAGAGGCTTAGCGTCATGCTTTACGGTCGTGTCACTCGAAAAGGTTCAGGCTATAGTTCCACAAAGCGATCTTAGCCTTACTTAACCTTAATTGTCATGACAACACAATGGTTTCAGTACTGGTCGTCATGACAATTAAGATGAACTTAGGCTAAGATATCTTTGTGGAACGGAGTTGCCCGAAAGACGATTAACCGCTAACTCCACATTAAATCGCTAATACCGGGTAAGAGATAGGTCTACAACATGGCGTGACGTCATCTAAAAGTGGATTAAATTTAATAGCGCTTCGAGCCACCGGCCCCAGTTCATTTAATGCACTCTTTCAGGAAAGTCATTGTACATGTAGTCTTCTCTCTGGGGGATATGGTGATATACAATGTCTCTTTATACACAGAGTATTGAAGATTGATGGAGCTCTCCAGGAATGTATAGTGTATGGTGAGTTCACACGATCTGGCACCTGCAATCGCGAGGTGGTTTAAAAAGGTTTCTTCCCGATTTCCACCGTATTAAAATAGGGCAGACTGCGAAGTGGACAATCCGTCGCCAAATGAGTTAAATAACCTAAAGTTTGATGATAAACCCAATCAATCAAACAAACTTCATAATTGAAGATAACCTTGGACACACGACAAGACAGAACATTATTACTAAACCCATTTTGAATTTGCTCGTTGCAGTCTAGATGCAACGAGCCTTATGACTTCACATAAGTCTTTCTGGTATGAATGAGACTTGGAGCCAAATGTTTCGTGAAATGCAACAGAGCCGTATCTTTCTTCCTCCCCTATTGCACTGTTCAGAGCTGTCCCACATGTTATTGATGTAGGAAACTGCAGTCGTGTTGTCATCTGTTATATCGACAAACACTTACAGGTTATTTAAACAGAATCAGTAAAGAAGAACAGTGTAGGTCAACACAATTTATAATGCAGCTGAGATTTAACATAGGACCAAAAGGCATCTGTGCCCAGCAGTATTTGCTAAGAAACTTCGTACTCTTTTTTTATTTTTTTTCTTGCTTATATTTTAAACTTTCCGACGTTTGTATTTGAGGATTTCTGATGATTTAACCAAGCTGGTTAGTTTCTGTTACTAGTGTATCCTTAACAGTCTTGAACAGATCGTCCAAAATTAGGCTTTTGGTAATTGATGTTACACATTTGTCTGTATTTTTGTTGATTTCTTGAGTTCTCTTTTTGCTGAGCTCAACAGCACAATTGCATCAAGCGCTTGACTAAAAACTTCACCCATGTTTCTCCGTTCTTTGTTCTACTGTAAGTTCCCATGAATGGTATGAGCGGGACCGACCCTGTTTGTAGCCTGGACTGTGTGTTTTGCATGTTTATGCCCTGAGATTCCATAGGGTCCCAAATCTCCCTATTTTCTACCGGAGTAGAATATATAAGCTCCAAATTGGCCGACCCTTTGTGCTAATCCATTAAAAGCCTGGCTTTTCGCCATAATCATCAAGTTGTTTGTCGACCGATTGTTTTAGAAGATCTCTTTTTTTCAGTTATTTCTAGAGCTTTATTGTCCTATCCGAATTGTATACTACATGTAGGATCTGCTATGTCGTGAAGGCTCTGGGACTCACTGGGAAGTGCATCAAGAAAATCGCCTAATCGTTAGCCCACATCAAATATTCGCATCTAAGTGACGCATGATCCACAAAACAATGCAATTCAAAGCAAGATGCCGGATTTGGTTCCATAATGTCGTTTCTGATACGTGTCTTACTTAAACTCTGCGTTACCTAAACATTGGTACGACTCCTTCATTCAATTTTGAAAAAATAGAGACAGAACAGATTTTGGTTTTCTTAGGCGGGCGCAATGGAACAGCGTGAACATCGTCATTGGCATTCCAAACGGGTTTTCAACAGGATTGTCAACCTGCCAAGATGTTTGAGCGGTTGTTCCTGTCTCATTCGGACTTATTTGATAACCTTTCGGCGGCTTTTCTGTGCGATTTTTTTATTATTGTCAAGCATCACCTCCGTCAGACCAAACTCCATATGATCAGTTGAAAAAACGAATATTTCATTACAAATAATGCACGAGTGAACTCGCTATTACAAACCTCCATGAACGCTATAACATTACGACAGTCTACGAAGTATCGTAGTAGGCTTAACACTTCACGACACTCACAGACAGCGAGACATGATACGACAACTTACATTTTCAAACTACCTCTTCGATGCAGCTGTCCTGTTCTTCCAAGTCCATTTTGTAGACATATGTATATGTTGTGTGTAGATGTTGCTGAGATTGACTGGTATAATCACTTGACGTGCTGTCAATCACCATGCAGCTGCGCCTGAAAAGGCATACATTGAAGTGAACTTCGGGATCGCTCGGAATGTACGAGAAACGTTTTCGATAACATATTATTATTGAAGTGTTTTATTTGAACATTTATCGCCAAGTATTGTGAGAAAATTGATTGATTGATTGATTGATTGACTGATTGATTGATTGATTGATTTGGTAATTGGTACAAAATTTGCACTGGTGGAATGTCAAAGATCCTTCATTGTAAAGGCAGTGAGACTGATTGAAACATTCCACCATTGGCCAGAAGCACCTAAGCACCAGTAAGACAGCATTGATGGCCTGAATGAAATCTGCCTTAAGACAAACCCGCCTCCATTTTAAGAAATAACCGGTAGCTTTATACTAATTCGGAGTAAACAACCAAATACCAGTACAGTGATTATCAAATCAGTAAACAACAATATTTAAATTATTTTATTAATTGATATAGTGTATGATCCTCACACAGTTACAGTCTCATGGAATGGATCGTTTATACAGAATATATCAGTTGACAATGTATACAATATAGTGATTGTCGTCCATAATTGTATCAGCATCGTAAGGAGCACGCGACCTGACTATTTTATACCATTCATCTTCTGTTTCTATATGTATTCATTCGCGTTACGCGGCTAAGAAAATAGTGTTTACTCTAGTTTGTTCGGATATAACGAAGCGTTTACAGTTGTTTAAGTTTAAGCAGATTAACAAGAAGTGGAAAGGTGGCATATACACATATGTGCAATGTCCATATATGCCCATGTAGGTTCGGCCCTTGAGATGGAACGAGTCATGACGAGGCTCCGAAACTTGTTATCGGAAGCCTATTAAAATTGACGGAATATGGTTTTGTAGCATATTTTTTGTTATAGTCTATGGATTATATAAAACTTAATACAGCCACACATTTTGTACTGATTTGAGTTTTTCTCGTTAACTTGACGAGCTGTTATTAAAGGAACACATTGTACATCAAAGCAGGACTCAATACTTGGACTGAAGATTTTCTTATATATTATTCAAGGAACATCTCTCCGGAAGCCTTGCGTAAACCTGCTTGTGTGTGTTGTACAACAGGCCTCTTAATTTAAAACAACGACACGACCAGCTGCCCCGTGGGCTGCAATCCATTGATTAAACGACAAAACGTGGGCAATAAAAAGCCTGTAATTGATATATATAGAACAGGCGGTTGTCGCCGTGCTGAGAAAATAATAGAACATTGCAAATTAACGAACACGGCATCAAAGCTCATGCTTCTTCTGATTTTTGGCTGAAGGAGTAACTTATATTTGACATGATCCAGTCAATGAACCTATGAAACGATAAATATATTTTATATAAATAAGGCATTACTTTACTTGAGAAAACACTGGCAAGACGTTGAGAATGTGGTATTTTCTGACAAATCTCAGCTGAAACCCACAAACTGGGATTTGGAGAATGCTCCAGGCAATAAAGAGTATATCACCCTACAATCTTGTATTGACAGCTCGCCTGAAAATTTACTTCAGCTTGCACAAATGCAATGTCGTCTTTAAATAGTAAGATATCACTTTGAACAAAAAGACGTCGGTCTTGGGGAAATTACTTGCTTTATGTATATCCGTATACAGTTGAGTAGAGATAGGACGGATTGGTAAATATTGCTCTAAATATATTTACAAGAGCTTGTATCTGACCGCCGAGTCAATGTGTGATGTCTGGTCCAATTGAGGTTATTATTCAGTTAAATGTACAGAAATGTCATCAGCGGTAGCGGTACCGCAACCGTTTTCAATTTGACCGATAAATGAGTTTAGCTTATCTGTATTACAGGCTATTGGCTTTACTATATATAAATTAAGTTTTGTTTGTACATTGTGAAAATTAGTCATTTATGCACTTGTCCAGTAACTCGGCAACGAAGTATTTCTACCCACTAATGTGAATAAAATTACTTTCTAATACACGTATCTTGAATTCATCAGTAATCATTTTTGCACCTCTGTCTGAACATGGTTATGATTTCAGGTATGGTACATATAATGTTATTTATATTACTTTATGACTCCCACAGCATAATCAACTCCTCTTCCTTGTCTATATTCCACGATGCATCTTTTGTAGACTCCAGTTTTATTTGCTTTGTGAAGTAAGAGCTCCTGAAATCGGTCTAGTAATTATTAAGTTCACAATTCACTCCGCTAAGTTGGACACAATTGTCGAGCCTGTCGCTGGCGAGAAATATCAAGCACATTTGATTTGGTGAATGTCCTTCGGTCGATGCTCAGGCAAATGGCGCAGAACTGGACACACTCAAATTCTGCTGGCGATTGTCTCGCCCAAACCATTCACTGTAAATATTCGTCTAATGCGTCCCCGGCTTAAACCCAGTTTACTTGAAGAATAAACATATGTCGATAAAACAAGTTTGCTGTGGGATAAATTCTTATTAATGTAGTAATGTAGAGAAACAGGTTTTTTATGCCCTTCAGCATTTTTGTGCTACTGGTGTGTATGTTTGTTCTTGTCAAACCGACATCAGAGGTAGCTTCTGGTGTGTATGTTTGTTCTTGTCAAACTGTCATCAGAGGTACCTTCTGGTGTGTGTGTGTTATTGTCAAACTGACATCAGAGGTAGCTTCTGGTGTGTATGTTTGTTCTTGTCAAACTGACATCAGAGATAGCTTCTGGTGTGTGTATGTTTGTTCTTGTCAAACTGACATCAGAGGTAGCTTCTGGTGTGTGTATGTTTGTTCTTGTCAAACTGAC
>JAQQZZ010099736.1:0-16591 GCA_030265115.1 Mopalia vespertina
TTAATCCCCCCCCCCCCCCCCCCCGCGAATTGGTCCTGTCAATTTTGGCTAATAGGTAAACCGCTCTTTCTTGTCGTTTCACTCTTACCTTCTTAAATGTCTTAACACCGAAATCGTTATATTACTTTTTATATTTCGTGTTTGTTTGCTATTTTACTTTCATATTTTCGGGATCTTATAGCATATAATGAACATGTTAGGCAATGGACAAGTCACAATAGTCGCAAATGCGAGATATTTATAGAAACACTCCTATTCCTAAACTAGTAACAGTGTTGTACTGCATTAACCCAAATTTAAGCTGCTCCAATTCAATGAGTGTAAACCGAAATCATGATGCCATCGTATTGTTAAAATATCGGCGTGTTATCATTGTAAGGTTTACAAGTGGCGATTTATAAAGACGAAGTGAAACGATCACACATTATTAAAGTCATGTATCTTTAGAAAATGACGGTATAATTTTGTTGTCGAAGGACGATGGTAGACAGGAGTGGTTAGTAGCTGGATAGGGGTAGTCACCTGACTGTTACTGGGGAATACAAGCTCTCTGATGCTTGACGCAAAGCAACAGCGCAGTATGTTTCGCTGCGCTGCAGAGGTGATTGCTTGAAATTCTTACAAGGAGAGATGGGCCACATACAGGACTGGATTAACCGTTAAGCAAAATAATCCCGTGCTTAGAGCATCAAGGGAAGGGGGAGACAGAAAGATTTAAACAATAAACATTATTTTCCTATATGTTTCATTTCATATAGAAAAACAAAATTGATTGTATGGTTTATTGTTGTTTATATTTTGTTGAATTACATATACACGGGGGCACCAAAATAGTTTACGTGCTTAGGGCCTCTGATTCTGAATCCGGCCCTGGCCAAATTTATTTAAATTTTAATAATACCACGTTCATCGTCCTATGTGATATATACAGGTTTTCTCATTCGAAAAAAATAACTGTATATTTGTATCATTAACTTTAGGGCCGTACAAACCCAACTGATACCTCAATAATGTAGGAAAAGGACAACACATCTTTTCAGACGGGAAACATTATTTGTTTCGTGGCGAACCCGTAATCTGCATATCTTAACTATATACATGTACCGCGATTTGAAGACACTTTAACACACATTAGATCAGGTTTAGGCGAAATGAAGTTCAAAACTTTTACACCACGCCATACCATGATTAATTTGTTTGTTTGTTCGATTGGGGTTTAACGTCGTGCTCAAGGGTTTTTCACTTATATGATGACGGAGTGTCCACTTCACACTGTTCCTTGCCTCATTACGGTGGAAAACCGGGAGGAAACCTCGTAAAAACCACCCCCGCGATTGCCGGAGCCACATCGTGTGACTCACTCATATACCTGATGGTCGACAGTGAACGGTAAATTGGAGTAGGATTAGTAAGCGCACACGCTACCACTAAGCCAAGGCCGCGGGCCTACCATGATTGAGGACATGTCTGTGCTATGGATACAGGATATGATTTTTAGAGCTCTTTGGATTATCACAGATCTCTATGAGGTTTCATAATTGAGCCGAGAGAGGGAGAGAATCACGCAATAATTCACCGGCTCCTGATAAGGTTGATTTGGGATAGATGAGAATAGACAGCTCTATGCGGTCCATCGCTTCACCAGTTGCAAGCAGGACGCCGCTGAAGAAACGGCTGCTAAGTTAGAGACGATCAAGCATAAATAATTTCGATGATGATATCTCGTGAAACTCTGTCCTACTGAGAGCGAAAGAAAAAAATAATGTATCGAGGACTGTAATTTCTCAGGAAACTGGAAAAGAAAGCAGTCCCGTTTTTTTAATACATATTAGCGGTAAACAAATTAACTGCAGTCATCAACAATATCTTACTTGTTTCGCCGACTTCGGATTGTTTTAAAACTGTAATTGTTTACACGATGTCTATATGAAGTTATCGTTCTTACTTAAAGTGCAACGGAATCCACACGTATTTGTTCCGCGATAATTAAGCCAAAAAATAGTATTTTTGTAAAGCATTATCTATTGGCTTCTCCTTAAAGCCGACGGGCTATTTGAAGAGGCGTATTGATCGCTGTGTGAGTGACAGGGCTATTTTAACAGACTATATAACATGTGATTCTCCGGAGGACATCTGGCCTTCTCACACAGTTACGACTTTGTTATCGATCCACCATGTCTATGGAATTGATCAAGTTCGCCTTAATAAAGTAGATCCAGGCTTATGTTAGAGCCATATCAAATCTCATCATACGACAAGACAACCTTTGTTATTCTTTGATCCTCTCTTGTAGAAGGGAGATCCACTCTTTCCCACAATCAGCTACCAGCCTTCACGTCTACAATCATTCTACATTACTTAATAAGAAAAATGATGATGCGATGATCTCACTAACGTTTCATACATTCAATATTCCTTATACAGTAATTCACGTCCTTGAAATGAAATAGTACCATTTCCGATTAGGATTAATTCTGCACAGCAGAACTTAATTAGGTTGCCATGTTTGTTCCGATGAAAAACGACCAGGAACCATTGTATGCTTATCTGTGTTATGCTAATTTCCTATCCGAAGCTAATATAGAAACAAATGCGATGTAGACCCGATGTTGATTGTTTCTTTATCTGATTGGGGTTTAACGTCGTACTCAAGGGTATTTCACTTATATGACGACGGATTGTCCACTTCACACTGTGTCTTGCCTAACTACGGTGACAAACCAGAAGGAAACCTCTTAAAAACCATCCCGCAATTACCGGAACCACATTGAGTGACTCAATCATATACCGGAGGCCCGACATGGGACGATCCTGTGAACAGTACATTAAAGTAGGATTAGTAAGCGCATTCTGTAACCACTAAGCCACGGCCGCGGGCAAACCGATGTTGAACTTCGTTGAACTTCGTTGAACTTCGTTGAATAGTTTGTTTATTTTCTTCTCTCTGAATAATTGATAAACAACCTTACATGGTGATTTAGACACTAATATTACCCTCAAATCTTTACAAAAACTTGACCGAATTAAGACACATGGATAGGTACAACAAATTAATCCCAATAACATTCATAAAAAAGACACACGGACATGTTTTAAGTTGGTGTACCTCGTTAACATTCGCATTATCGAACTATAATATCACAGGACTTCTGACCAAACGATCGGACATAACAACGACATAGCTTTAAGGCTCATTTTGGATATAGCTGACATGGAGGGAATCCAAATCTCTCTTTAATATAAATGGTGATAGTGACAAAAAAGTAGCATATTTTCGCTCCATTATCCACACACAGTTTTTCCAGAGTTAAAGTATTTATTAGAGTATCCCCAGGCTCTATTGGTATCCAGATTTATTGTAGGGATTACGATGTCTATAATACCTCTGTAGTCCGCTTCAGTTTCCTACAGATTTGAGGACGGATGAAATGCCAAGTGGATAGAAATGAAATGACGCATGTTAACCCGCCATAAATCAGTAACTGTCCGTTTATTGACTTTTTAGCATGATATGGCTGTAGAAGGATGACACATTTCATTGCACTCTACTTGACCTGAGCGAATGCTTTATATTCGTTATAACGCTGCATCGGCGTAAAAAAGGTTATCGCACTTATATGACACTAGATTAGATTAAAACTGTTCTTATTCGCAGAAATGCACTCTGATGAGAGAGACATGGCTACAAGAATGATACATTGATGGCTGCTAGAGACGAGAGAGACGGACTGAAGTCTTAAAGCACACTGATGTGAGAGACATGGATACAAAAATGATACCTTGATGGCTGCTAGAGACGTGAGACACGGAATGGAGTGGTAAAGTACACTGATGAGAGGGACATGGATACAAAAGTGATACGTTGATGGCGGCTAGAGACTAGCGAGACGGAATGAAGTCTTAAAGCACACTGATGATAAGGACATGAATACAAACGTGATACCGTGATGGCTGCTAGAGACGTGAGAGACGGAATGAAGTCTTACAGCACACTGGTGTGAGAGACATGGATACAAAAGCCAAAATAAAAATCGAATTGTTTATTGTTAAAGTCTGCTTATCGAAGTCTGACCGATAGTGTGGTTTCTCTAAGCCTAAGTCCCGGTTATAATATTCAGCGATATCCAAATAAATATATTATTTTTAGGTGTTCAAATAATTGTTGCTCTAAAAACCAGATCTCTAACAGGCCATTAACACTTCTCATATAGGCAGTCAGTGACATCGACATTTTCGTGTTATCATGAGGCGCTTCTGACATCTCTCGTGTTCCATTCTAACATTCCGGAAACAAAACGGGACACCACTGGGGACATGCATCATACGTTTGCCTTTCTTAATGCCTTTCGAATTTATATATTAATGTCCCTGTGTGTACTGTCCCACATAAAACTGTTCCAAGTATATTTGGGTAGTGCCAATGTTTTGTATGTGTTGCAATTATCACCGGCTGAATTGTAAGAGACAAATTTGGCAAGATTTTCCCGAAATTGCTCAATAAAGGTGATTTAAAGAAGGTTGTATGTTGAACAGAAATATGAAATGAAACCAGTTACTCCGAATGGTTGCATTTCTGATATCTGCTTACAGACAGGAGCGCTGATGCCCGCAATGGACATCTAATTTATACCACACATTCAATAGCAGGACAATGCTATAGTTTCTCTAGTTCCAACATCTCAGAGAAAATGTCCAATTCCATCACGATAAACCGAACGCTCAAATATGCCATATGATAGGACTGTTTGCGTTGTGTTATATGGTGAAAACGGCTCTAGACTTATACATTCACTTAACGAATTAGATTCTTCGTTATACGATCGATACTGGTCTTTCAAAACATTTTAAAATGCCAATTTTGTTTTTGGCATTTTAATTATGTAAATTGAAGTCATTGCGATGTCTGTGGTATATTAAAGTAAAAACAGGCCACTGGGAAACTTTGCCTCAAAGGATTTGCAGATAAACCTTGCAGTTCACATAAAATACCCCAGCTGTACGGGGTACAAAATACGCCTCTTATTCAACATTAGACTTGGGTTTGTTTCTTTAAACCAAAAAATGTATTTTATTTTTTTGTTATTTTTAAGTATAAACTTGCAAGCAGTAACATTTCACGGTTCTTTTGCCGGACCACTTTTGACGGAAATCGTACCTGGACAACAATACATGTTTGCAGTTAATGCAAGACCTTAAACGTTATACTTGGTTTACTCAACAGTATTTTCGTTATTTTGGGATAACACTTTCTTAGTTTGAAGCGATTCCAGTTCACAAAATTTTGCAGGTTGAAACCCGTCCGGGAAACGAACCCACGACCCTCAGAGTTAGTCGCCGAATCGCCAGCAGTAAATGCTCTACATTAATCGACATGTATTAAATATTCCATATTCTCTCTCAGTGTAACCATAAAAAATGCTGTGTATAAAATTATTCAACGTTCTTTCGTTAGCAGTCAGAATTTCATTAATAGTGCCAAAAGAATTAGTCTGGGTGAATGATATTTTCATCAAATCGATCCATTACCAGATGCCAGGAATTTTTTTTAGCAATTCAAATGCCTAGTCTTGGATTAATGCATCTTTCGTAGCCACCTGTCGGTTATAACAGATAACAGTTAAGGGAGATAATTGAATAAAGAGCGCCGAGGTCAACACGACAAGATTGTTTCCATTTATATGTAACTGAATTGGTATCTAGATATTTATGAAGGAGTTCATTTTGGAGTGGAATACAGCAGATTACAGTGATGGACTGTGGCCAACTGTCTGTCTCGAAGTGATATGAGCTACATCTACAGTTAAGGTGCACAACAATAATAATATTGATAATTATCATAATAAAAATAATTGTAAATAATATTAATGTTGACAATAAGTTTATAAAGTAGTTATTTTTATCTTTACTCTATAATTCCCATTGTCAAAAAACTACAAATAACTACAATACTCATCATACATAAAAAAGAACATTTCACTCTTACGTTTTCAAATGACATCACCACCTAATTTTTAACACCATTGATATCGTGCCCTAATTCTAAACGCCTGGGATAGCACGACCATACGACCTGGGAGCGGTGTTATAATATAGGCAGTGAGCCTGTTCATCAATCTCTTTTTCAATTTTTGTGAAATAAAAACATTGTTTAAACCAGAATTTAAGAGGCAGCTCGACGACAAGTTAAACTTATTCGCATTAGGTTTTGGAATTTATTCTGGAGTTAAAATGGTACGCCTTGTGCTCGGATGATAAACAATGGTTTTTGCATCCTCTTTCTGTCATCAGCAACTACATTTGACCGCATCATATCGTAAACTCTTGGAGTTCATTTCCGACAATTTGTCATTCTGTTATTGTTAAATGACTACGTTATACAAACTCTACAAGTCTTCCGTAATAGCAGAGGCCAGTGAAGCGTCCAATATGGATTTGAGATTTCAATATTACAGCGGAAACTGGTCGGATGGCCATATTATCTTCCGTCCCAGCATTTCATTTAAATCAGCTCAGAACCTAATTAAATTTAATGAAATAAAAAATAGTATTCAATTATAAAATATTTACAACACCAACCAGTATTTTTGCTGTTTAGTAATAACAGTCCTCGTGGGTTGTAAAGAGGAAATGACCTCGAGGGTCTTGTAGCAGGTGTCTTGCCGTTTGGAGACGATTATATCAACTATGCGAATACCTAGTTTACGAAGTTATTACTCGTGTATGTCATAAATACTCCTAACGCTTCATTGTGTTATGTGTGTATTCACATGTGTGTATATACACGGGAAAGCCTGAATATGAGCTGTAATGACACACATGTTTATTATTTTCCCTGAAAACGTATGGCATGACATGTGCACGAATAAGCATTTAGCTATAGGTACTTTTTTCAACGTTTTGCATAGCAAACATTGCTATATTTGTAAATGACGTATACGTATGACCTTTCTCATACGACCTGTACATGTATATGGGGAGCGGTGTTAATATAGACAGTGATATCTATGTTCATCAATATCCTTTTTCATTTTAGTGACATAAAAATTATGTTTAAACCAGAATTAGGAGGCGACTCGACGATAAGTAAAAATCATTTACATTATGTTTTGGAATTCATTCTGGATGTGTCGATCCGTTGGGCTCTGTTAAAGTGTATCACGGCTTAGGTTTTTTATAATATATTTTTGATTGATAAATGAGCTTGTCGGGGTCTGCTTTGCTTCCCCTGGCCATTTGAATAAAATCGTCAGCGTCTTACCTCCATCACTTGGGTATAGACCGCTTGGTCACAAACCGGGACCATTTTGAATGTAGTGATATTCCGTAAATTACCGAAAATTGTGAGATCGTCGCCTGGAAAACTACGCTGTATAAATACACCGTAACTATGCTATGATGTCATTCAGCTGTAGATCAATGCAATTCCTTTTTTAAACATGCAAACTAATTTTATATACTTCAATCAAAACTTTGCTCCATTTAATGTTGACCCACATTACACATTTTCAAATTATTAAGCAGCTAGGTTTTTCGTAACAGTGGCTAAAAGTAGAGCGGAGTAGCGTATATTTTGTCTCTCTTTTAGTTATTCGGTACAAACATTGCTTCAAATGGTAGATAATTAACATTGTAACAACACAGATTGACGGAACCTTGCAATGGTAAGAACTAAACACTACACAAAAAGAACATTGTTGGGAATGGGAATCCTCAATGTGCACATAATGTCCAGGTATGCCAACAGATTTGTAACAAAAGACTGCAAATTACAAGAATATCTTGGAGGTGGTGATGAATTCCATCACACAATCAACAAGTTGATTGACTTGTTGATTATGTGATGGCTATTGCTGTTTATTGCCAGCAATAACCATTGTTTCAACAGGGCAGACTAGTGTAGTTGAAATAAGGAGACCAGCTGTTACAACCATACGGCTGCAGAAAAGCTAACTGGGTTGATTGATTGATTGATTGATTTATTGATTGATTAATTCATTGATTTAATGAAACAATAATTTTATTGAATCACATGTTTGTATGCTTGATCAGATTTTCCGTTAAAAAATTAACTGTTAAAATATAATTTAGCTTAGCATGATACTTTAATAATAGAATTATAGCAAAATAGGAAAATAAAATAAATCATTTTCATCAACACGTGTTATTAACAGATAGAGCAACAACTTTTAGTGATGCTTAGATTAAATTCAATCGTATTTTTGCTTCTCCGATAAGCATAATCATGACTTGTAATGGCAGTTTAACTATCGCTTCGTTGAAAATAATTCATGTCTGCTGTGAATGATATACTTTCTATTGATGACCAAATCTTTATGGATTTTCTACATGGATTGGTAAGGACAAGCTCTCGGTACCCTGTGCAACAGAAGACCTGTGTGTCGGTGTCCATTGCATCCATAGCCAGCGCTTCAGACCTGGTTTATCAGCTATCATAGGGCCAAGCCTTCGCTGATCAAAAGGAATCACCCGAGGCGGCTTGGGGCAAATATGGAGTAGCATTTATTACTGAAGGGCATATAAATAATTGAGGAGCCCATCTGAAGAGAAGCAGGCAGTGTTAAGCCATACATTTGCTAATCTAGGTAAAGCTATCCGAGCTGATGGGATAATGGCAGCATATATCTGTACATCAGACAACCGCTGATAGCGGGATGTCTTCGAGAAGACCGCCCGAAGAAAGTGGCCATCGTTTTCAATTACCAGCGCCGCAGAAAACTCTGACGGGGTGCTCGCGTGTCCATTCAAATTGGCTCCAGAAAAGAATTTGAGCAGATAGACAAGCTTCTCAAAAACAGTTGTGTCACCGGGCAAATTAAGGAGAGAATGGACAAGTATGCCGAGGTCCATGATAACTACTAACATATGATTTAGCCTTAAATCAATAGATAGACGCTGCCCGCACTGATCATCGACTTTTCAGCAATATTTATTGTATGTTTAAGTCTGAACGTGTTGTGGATGAAAGCGGCTTGGCTATAGACACTACCGTGCGTCTACTAACTCATACAATAAACGCCAAGGATTTAATCCCCTGTGAGAGTACAGAAAAATATCTGAGAATAACGCAATCCTCTAAATTGTACTTTCGCCATTCAGTCATAGGATTTATTCCATTTAAAGTAGATTTGTGCATGAAAGTCATGTCCACTGAATTTTTTGATAGAGCAGACGTCAAGGAAAATCACGTGGAGATGTTCAAATCCATCAATCACGTGGGCGCATCGGCACGCTTAACGACTGAAGAGACAAGAAATGCGTTTGGATCTTTTTTGTCTTTTTTTTCGGTAAATCAATTTTCCGCTGATTATGCCAACGACTTTTGAGGAATTATTTTGCCGGCTAATACCGCAGTACAATGTCATCTCTAACTCGATCCCCCTTCCCAGAATACCGAGTAGCGCAATGTACCAGGTGTCATGTCTGTAATATCTGACGTTTTAACCTTCTCTCTCGCGGGATGGGAGCGGAGGTAGCCAAATGGTGGTAGTCAGCTAATCGACTAGATCTATTTGTATGCAGGCTGGTCCCTTCAATGCTCCTACTAATTGACAACCTTAAATCACTGGTCTAACAGCAGTCACAAAACGTTTAGTGGTTCGAAAACTGAATATTTCAGCTCGCATTGTACCTACATCGTGTTCAATTCTTTCACGGGCGAAGTTACAAGACATCGGGGATGTGTGTGGAGGGGGGAGGGGGGCGGGGGTGGGGGGTAAAACAGTTCCTAGCCGTCTTTACAAAAGCGAAAATCCACACTTGATAAATTTCTGTCGGGATAACCTTACAGAAAAATCCTATAGAGTTTTGGACATCCTACAAAAAAATCATATAGAATTTTAAAGGGTCTTACAGGATTCCATAGAAAAATCCTTATACTTTCTTTAAGGGAAATCATTCCATGTTCTATTTATGACCACACATATTTTGGAAGACACAAAAACCAGACACAAACGGCCCAGTAGGCAATCAATGCGCTAGATAACGTAACGAACATGTGTTATATTTTCTGTTATTATATCTTTTTACCATCGAACAATGACATGCATATTATGGAGCCATATAATTCAATCGGATTGCAAATAACAAATCGATGAACTTCCCGTACAAAGGTTATTTTGTTCAAAATCTTAACCATATTTTTCAGCTTTTCAAGGAAACTTGAGTGTGAAATAACTGTGTCCAACATTGGCTTGTTTGTTTGTTTGGGGTTTAACGCCGTACTTAAGGTTATTTCACTCACATGGCGTCGTTCCAGCCAAATGAGTGAAGGAACACCGCTGGCAACAAACAATCACAGGTCAAATACAGGACACTCACATGACAATACAAAGACATCACAAAACACATCGGCTTCCGGTTCCTCTGTAGCTCAGAAAGCACAGAGGCAACAGGAAGCTGACCACAACCACCCGCCTGTCCAACATTGGGCTCGTAGCTCCGGCAATCGCGGGGTTGGTTTTTACGAGGTTTCCTCCCGGTTTTCCACCGTAATGAGGCAAGGAACAGAGTGAAGTGGGCAATCCGTCGCCATATAAGTGAAATACCCTTGAGTACAACTCTAAACCCGAATCAAACAAACCAACATTGGGCTCAGATAGTATCTCCCAGAGCGTTATATGTATCATACTTTTTTGTGGGGGGGGGGGGGGGGGGGGGGGGGGGGGGGGGGGGGTTATACGTATAATACTTTTTTACCCCCCCCCCCCCCCCCCAAAAAAGAAAAAAAACAAAACAAAAAAAACTATGCGGTATGTTATTTATAAGCATGGGCGAGTCGAGGAAAATATATATCTTAAACTAAGAGATTAATGAACGTCCGTGTCTTTTTACTTCATTAAGTATGTAAGACTGCTTATCGACTTAATGTCATACACGGCGATGAAGCTATTTATCAAATGAAAACGCAATCAACTGGAATATACATAACCATATATTTATATATATGGAGAAAAAATCCACCGGATCCAACCAGAACGCGATTGCCATAATAACCCATAACAATAAAACACATTTATGGGTAATTTCTCCATAAAAAGACGACCATTTAGTGTCCCCGTGAATCCCGGTGGAGGCATGCAGGTAACTTTTCTTTCTCTACATTAAAATTAATACAAATGCAGAATATATAAACTGTATATTTAGTCATTAAAACTACTGTGATTATATATTTGCTAAGTGAAATTAATTATGTTATTAAATATTAGATCTGATTTTAGTGTGACCGATCAACATAATTATATATTCTATGATTTAATAAAAAAAATATTTTACGCAAATCATCCTGTCGATTTTAAATAAAAAGCCCCCCTACCCCCCCTACAAGAAATAATAATTTTTAAATAGCTATTTTAACTGCCTTACAACGACAACCAGACCTGTGTTTCTAATCAAACAAATTATGTATTTATTTGTTGTTTTAAAACACGTAAATTAGTCACTTGTAGTCATGTTTACATGGTTAAACCCAAAACAGGGTGTAAAATAAATCCGACACGGACGACTGTTATTTTCGGGAGAGAGAATAACAAAATAATATGTTTACATATGTAAAGTATGCGATAAATATATATAGATATATATATATATATTCATTTTTTTCTCTCTTCATTTATTCAAAATATATATTCACTATGCGTTAAAAATAACTTGTATATATTTGTATATATATACATATATATGTGTGTTCCGTATATGTTCCGTGTAAATTTGGTTTAATGCATATAGCCCGGGTCTAATAAAAAAATAAATTCAATCGGTAGGAGGGGGGGGGGGATCAGTTATTGATTATAATTTGGAAGTGGCAGCAGTTACCGATGAAACCCGTTAACTACATTAACATGACAGTTCGAAAACTTCTATTGAACGCCATGACACCAATTGTTATTTAAAACATCAGCCTTTTGTTAACAGATTTTACATGTTGTTGAACATTTGAGGTCGATCGCATTTCTAGCCTGTATGTAGGACCGATTTCACTGACGCTCCAAACAATACGGCGATACCATCTAATCCACCTGTAGGCGATGTCACAAGAGAGACGGCCCACGACTTAATCTAAAGCAATACCCTTTCTATTTCTATTACAGAATTTGTTTACAAAAGAAAAGAAAATTGTATAATGATATTATTTAATTATTTACCTCAATTAAATAAAATCGAATTGTACATGCTGCTTATTGCCGCTGTTTTTGTCATAAAAACAATACAATAAAATGGCCCTAATCCGTTTGCATGTGAAACAAACTTCTTCTGGTCTGTTATTAAATATTATCTATTTGTCTCACTTATATTATCTCATATAGTACCTTTCCTGTTTGTGAAGATGAATGAAGACAGCTGGCAGTAAGACTGTTACGATAATGATCGAGAAAAGGGGACATATACATGTTGTTGATGTATTTTGACACAAGTAACGCCAGTAGATATATCGTAAATATATATCATAATCAAAATATATCATAATCACAATGCACATTTGAAGTAAATTTGTGCTTTTATGGTGGAAACGTGATAGCCGTATTGAAAAAATAATAATAACACAAACGTTTAGTAAAAGCCTATAATACTCATTTTAGTCACAAAATGCCATGTTATTATTTTCTATTAAATCGACTTTATATTCATAAACCCATGTTTCAGTAATTCGTATGGTCCTACATACAGACAAACATCAGCTAATAATTGACGTCAGAAATGAACAGCAAAATAACTCAGATAAAAGCTAAAAATAGTTCTAGCATGCGCTAAGAAAGATGGTCAAAAAGGCACAGTCAATGGAGACGAAGATTAAGAGCCTTGTACAAGGCAGCTTAACCAGGCGAAATTCCAATAGCCTGATATTAAGGAATATCTCAAAATCATAGGCAAAACTTGTCCAACTTAATTTCACTGCCTACCCGCAGTTAAAGTGGGCTGGTATAACGACTAATGAGTGTATCGGTACAGTTAAATGCATATATACGTAAGTTGACAAAGTCAAAATAAAATGAAATTTCCTGCCCTTAGTTAAAAGGTTAGCCCAAACGCATCTTTTGTATGCGGAGGTATGTTTAACACCCTACTATACAAGCCCCAAAAGAGCGAGAAAAATTTCAATAAACTGATAATTGGCGGTAGAAGACGCGTCCATTGCGCTAAGGGAGACACGGAGCTGTTGTTAAGCCTAGTGGTTGACAATGAACAATTCAGTGTTAGTCTAAATATAAAGGTGGTCATACCTTCCTCGTCCGATGTTACGTCGTCTGCCCATGCTTCCATACTTTGACCCCATTAATACATTCCAAATGACAAAACGTACATATCCCCTTCAAAAACTTCAGATCACCACGTTGAGAAATATAGCCCAGTTAACACGTATATGCCGATAATGTTGTAGAGCTAGGCTGGACAGTGTCACGTGACTCTGGAAACAGCAGTGTCGTAGCCAGCCTGAAAACAGCTTTCCACAAGAATATCAATACAGCCTAGTTATGTTTCTGTATATCCAAAGCTTTGTGTTCAAGTTGTATTGTCTGTTGTTAATGTTGAAAATAATTAGTAGTAGTACGCATATAATTCCAATGGTTACGGACTCCTTTGTTGATTTTGTTGATTTTTTAAAAAAAATATCATAAATTAATAGAACAACACTGTTCATGTCACAAGCCAAGATAACAAAAATGTGCTAATTAATAATATTGCTCTGTTATTGTGTCTGAATTAACTATTTGTATAACACATTCACATGCAAAATGTCTCCGTATTTGAATAATGCATTAAAAAGTCATTCAAGTTACCATGACAACGTTGCGGGCAAGGAAATAGAACGAGATACATCCTAATTGGCCCCATTTGCTTACATTTAACACTGTTTATGGTTGTCGTAGGCAACATTTAATTGTTATGCGAATACAATTACATTTTCAATTTAAACAAAAATGTACTACAATTCATTACATGTATAATTTGACTATTAAGTATTTATTCCCGAACTGTACCATATTTATTTAAATCCGACTTTTCTTAAGCGCACACAGTCCCTATGATTACCGTAACAGGTCTCATCTAGCCAGGAGTTAATCAATAACACAAACACATAGCTTCAGTTGGCCTAACACCAGTTGGAACAAACATATAGAAAACTTAAGATTTCATGAAAATCAATTAATTACTATGATTAATGGGTGTAATGAGGAACTAAACACACAGTATAATTGAGAGACTGGGTTCTCATCGCACAGTATTGGACGACAAACACGTAATAAACTCGCACTAGTACCAACTGCTTCATTCAAATCTAACGCAAAAATCTCTAAAATACAGTACGTACATTTAAAAAAAAAAAGCTTTCCAGGACGCGGTACAGGGTTGGCAGTTGTGAGTTCCTGTGAGACGTTCACGTTCAGGACATGTTACAGGACTGGCAGTCGTGAGTTCCTGTGCGACGTGCACGACCAGAACACGGTACAGGACTGGCAGTCCTTAGTTACTGTGAGACGTTCACGGCCAGGACACGGTACAGGACTGGCAGTCGAGCGTTCCTGTGAGACGTTCACGACCAAGACAGGGTACAGGACTGACAGTCGTGAGTTCCTTGTGAGACTTTCACGTCCAGGACACGGTACAGGACTGGCAATTGTATGTTTCTGCGAGACGTTCACGACCAGGACATGGTACAGGACTGGCAGTCGTGAATTTCTGTGAAAGGTTCACGACCAGGAAACGGTACAGGACTGGCAGTCGTGAGTTCCCGTGAAAGGTTCACGGCCAGGACACGGTAGAGGACTGGCAGTTGTGAGTTCCTGCCATACGTTCATGACGAGGACACGGCACAAGACTGGTAGTCGAGTGTTCCCGTGAGACGTTCATGACAAGGACACGGTACAAGACTGGCAGTCGTGAGTTCTGTGAGACGTTCACGACCAGGGAACGGTACAGGACTGGCAGTCGTGACTTTCTGTGAAACGTTTCCGATCAGAACACGGTACAATGCTAATCGTGAGTTCCTGTTAGACGTTCATGACCAGGACACGGTACAGGACTGGCAGTCGAGCGTTCCTGTGAGACGTTCACGACAAGGACACGGTACAGGACTGGCGGTCCTTAGTTCCTGTGAGACGTTCACGACCATAACACGGTGCAGGACTGGCAGTCCTTAGTTTCTGTTAGACGCTCACGACCAGAACACGGTACAGGACTGGCATTCGTGAGTTCCTGTGAGACGTTCACGACCAGGACAGAATACAGGACTGAAAGTCGTGAGTTCCTTGTGAGACTTTTACGTCCAGGACACGGTATAGGACTGGCAATTGTAAGGTTCTGCGAGATGTTCACGACCAGGACATGGTACAAGACTGGCAGTCGTGAATTTCTGTGAAAGGTTCACGGCCAGGACACGGTACAGGACTGGTAGTCGTGAGTTCCTGCGATACGTTCACGACGAGGACACGGCACAAGACTGGCAGTCGAGTGTTCCCGTGAGACGTTCACGGCAAGGACACGGTACAAGACTGGCAGTCGTGAGTTTTGTGAGACTCACGACCAGGGAACGGTACAGGATTGGCAGTCGTGACTTTCTGTAAGACGTTTCCGATCAGATGCCAATCGTGAGTTCCCGTTAGACGTTCATGACCAGGACCAGGACACGATACTTGACTGGCAGTCGAGCGTTCCTGTTAGACGTTCACGATCAGGACACGGTACAGGACTGGCAGTCGAGCGTTCCTGTGAGACGTTCACGACAAGGACACGATACAGGACTGGCAGTCGTGACTTTCTCTAAGACGTTTCCGAACAGAACACGGTACAATGCCAATCGTGAGTTCCTGTTAGACGCTCACGACCAGGACACGGTACAGGACTGGCAATCGAGAGAAGCGGCCTTCCCGTAAGACGTTCATGACTGGGACACGATGCAATATATACATGGCAAAGGTTAATCCTTCGTAAATACGTATTTAAATGGTTAAATAATCAGCCACGCATTATTCCGCTATTCATTCCTTTCACACGTTTAAACTTAAACAAAATCATTGTTTGATTGTGTGTGCCTTTATTTAATTAAGTCCAGCTATTTCGTTCAACCGTTGGGTCTTTCTTCCATATACAAGGAGTTACGATCAAACTTCCATTTATTATCCGGTCTTCATTTCTTCCTTACTTCGTTAGTCTCTTTGTTGTTTTCACATTGAAAAATAGTGGATAACAATATGACTTCAAGTGGCTTGGTATGTGGAACAAAACGTTGACTATCGCTGTTGGGGCTGTAGATTTAGGAAAGAAATCGACATGCAAGGCGAAATCACGTTTGGATACGATATTTGCATGATAAACTATCTAAACTTAGTCACCTGTCCGTCAAATCATATACGTTGAAGATCGCGAGCTGTACGAGATTTTTGTTTCCAAGAAGTACGTACCGTACCAGAATTCGTGTTATAACTGTCATACAGAGAAGGCAAAACAGCTGGTCACAGCTTTATATCTCGGAAACCTATACGCTGCATGCAATTGTTCATTTGATTAAAACCGGAAGCTGGCTAACCTCCATGCCTTACGTACAGCCCGCTTGGTCATAAACCTAGTGCCATTT
>JAQQZZ010099747.1:0-16590 GCA_030265115.1 Mopalia vespertina
TTGTTTGTTTGATTGGGGTTTAACGTCGTACTCAAGGGTATTTCACTTATATGACGACGGATTTTCCACTTCACACTACTCCTTGCCTTATTACGGTGGAAAACCGGGAGGAAACCTCGTAAAAACCACCCCTGAGATTGCCGGAGCCACATCTTGTGACTCACTCATATACCTGAGGGTCGACAGATGGAGAAAGATTGATTGAGTTTTACATCGTACTTAAGTGTATTTTGCTCATAAACTAGATAGTTTTCCGAAGCACCTGTATGATAGCTTACATAACGTTACCTTTAAGATAAGAACCAATGGACATTGACAATAGAGCACCATATTAGCAAGACGAAGTACTACTTTTTATGAACAATAATACCAAGCTAAATAAAGACCAAAAAGAAATTAAAATATTTACACTTATCACAATTTTTTTTTTTTGCATAATTTTGAAACATACACTATAAATACATAAAATCACTATTTATGTACAGGTAAGCAAAGTCAGTAGGGTTCAATCCCAATGGAGGTATACATATGTTACTCCACATTTATAAAATGGATTGTTTGTTTGATTGGGGTTTAATGCCGTGTTTAAATGTTATTTCACTTACATGACGGGTGCCAGCCCACTAGGTGACGGAAACCAACCTCAACGCCACTGGCAACAAGGGACAATCACAGAACGCAATATACAAACAGATTGGCTTCCTATTCTCCTTTAGCTCGGAGAGCACCAGGGCAACAGGAAGCTCCCTCCAACCACCCGCTATAAAATATGTGAAAATATCAATACAATTCAAACTTATATAATTATATTACAAAGCACAAAATTTCTATTTCTGTGGGCGGATGACTAAACAACGAATAACAAAGTTGCAGGACAAGATTTCTATAGCTCAACAGAATTAAATGCTTTTCATAATGGCTTATCTGAGGAAAACTTTACTTAAACATATCAACAGAGGTACCAGAAAATGATAACTTGTTGCAAAATACTTATTCAAATCAAAACAGTTGAATACTTATGTGACCTGTTTAAAATATTGCTGAAATTTGATCACTGATATTCAAGAATGGTGGACAGAATTCATGTGCTGTAATTAACGTATGGTGATCAAGTCCACCAAATTACCCCTGGGTTGTGTCATGTTCTCTGGGAAGAAATTAACCAATGTGTCAAATAACTTAGTTCTGCTGTGATAGTGTTCTCCTACTGAGCAGTCTGAAACAGAAAGTGAAACTAATGCAGACCAATTATTACAGGAGGTGATATAATGATTATGTTTATAATGTCCATGAAAAAACCAAGAACAGTTTTCTTAAATTGTGTTCGTTTTCTTCTCCCAACTGCTTGTAGTACTGTGCTGGGTATTGTTCCTTAAAGCGTCCTAAATCTAAGTTGATCTTAATTACCATGACAACAATATCTTCAGTACTGGTCGCCATGACAATGCAGATAAGCCTAGGCTAAATTGATTCTCTGGGACAGGTCCCTGTTCTTTTTTTTTTAAGTTACAAAATAAAAAATTATTTAATTACTTCTACTCTACTCAATAATTATATAATATTCCAAACTGATTCTTTGTTGAATATTGAATGGTTTTCTCTTGCATACTATCAAAACAACGACTGAATAGAAACATAAAACTATTTTATTTAAATATCTGACAACTCACCTTCCCTCATTTCCTGATCTTCACTCTCATCCATAAATAACGTTGAAGCAAGAAGTTGAAACTGAAAATTATTTTTTACAAATGGTGAGCTTTCAAGTAAATTCTTCCATTAAACACAATTTTTCAGATGGACAATGCAATGAAAAAGCAACATTGAAGGCATTTAAATGTTTTAAGTCGTACAGAAGGGTATTTCATGACTTGACAATGGATTGTCTACATATACATGTACTTCTAATTCTGCCTGATATAAATACAGTGGAAACCTTGGAAGAAAACTAGAAAAAAAAACCTCCTGCTTATGGTAAAGTATTTGACTCCTTTATATGACCGATCAGCAGTCTCACAGATTCAAGGCAGCAGGCCCAGATACATGTATATTGAAAAACAGTGTGGAAGCCTCTACAAACTAAATTTCATATCGCTCAAAAAAGGTTCTGGTCGGGTTTAAACAATCTTTATTGAAAATTAAGGTTTATAAGGGTACACATACCATAAGTTCATTTCAGACTTTTTCCTCTAAAAGCTATTTGTTTTACTTAGTGTGATTTCCAACAGACTCTATATAAAAAACTGATCAATTTTTTTTGAAGGCTGTAAAAGTTTATCATCAAAAGTAGTAAATCACAAACGTAACAGACACAGCACAAAAATAGTAGAAAAATGAACTTGATTGACTAACATTATAATGTATATTGATGTGACACCACTTACCTCCCTTGTTTCCTCCGGGTCATTGTGATCTACTATATTAGCCAGGTCAGACTGGAGATAGGATAAAGCACGCAACGGATCAATGATGGCAATCTCTTGGAAGTGTAACTTTCTAATCAAGTATTTACACCTACGTAATAAATGTTCTCGAGATGGACGAAATAACTGGGAAGAAAAAAAAACAGAAGATTATGACAATGTGCTCAATGAATCCTTGAATTCAATCCCTTTGTCAAATCCTTATTATTTTTACCAAATAATTGAAAAGAAATTCAGCATATTCACACAATTTTGGACATAATCTCTTGTGGTATTCAGAAAACTTATCACACTTTTCCTATGACCTAGAGATTGAAAACAAAGTCGACATGCAAAGTTTTAAAAATCTGATTAATGAGTTCGTTTTCTTATTACCACAAACAATTTGGCTTCGTGTTGCCCCTTGCGGGTGGTTGGAGGGAGCTTCCTGTTGCCCTGGTGCTCTCAGAGCTAAACGGGAACAGAACATCGATCTGCTTGTGAGGCCTGTATTGCGTCCTGTATTTGTCCAGTGTTGTCTTTGTTTGTTGCCAGTGTGTCGAGGGTGGTTTTCGTCACCCATTGGGCTAGCACGTCGTCATATAAGTAAAATACCCTTGAGTAAGACGTTAAACCCCAATCCAACAAACAAACAAATCGTGTTTCCACTTAGATCTGAGAACACCCAAGAAACAGGAAGCTCATTCCAACTGCCTGCACAAGTAATTAGGATCTTAGAAATGTTAATAACAGGTGTCAATAAACGCATGTTTTACTGGATTAGTTTTGTAACTCTTTATACATCGAAGGAGATTTCCCCCAAAAGTTTGAGTATCAGTAGAGAGTTTAGGGAGAATCCAGCGTCACCTGTTATCGTAATGGAACATCCTAGTATCCAAAGCCATGTAGCTTAGTCTGAAATCTGGGTAAAGCTGCTATGTCACAAACTCTAGTCTCTATAGACCAAAACGAGAAAATCAGTCCAAATGAAAACAATTTGCTCATTGCAACACACCGAGTCATTTTAAATCTTGTGTTAGTCAAATAAATAATTAGAATGTCTTCAAATGACATAGCCGGAGTCAGATACCGTGTTGAGATTTAATTATGAATTATAATAATGACTGATCAGATGCCATGTTGTGATGAAATTGTTAATTACCTTTAAGGACCAGAAATCATCTAAACGCACAATAGGTAGAATGTCTTTACCAGGGTTACCCCCAAATAAATAATGAACCTACAACAAAGTGGTTTCATAACATCTTAAATCTTTGACAAATTATAGCAGACATTCTATACAATACTTATAACTTTTAAATAGACACCCATTATCATTCAGAAAGAAATAGCTGTTTTCATACATCAAACACCTTGACATAAAGTAGAAGTAGTTTAATTTCAACACCAGAAAATTTTCATTTACTCTCTACACTGATCTTTGTTTGTCACCAAAGTTCAGGATGGTAACTTCAGTAATGTGCTAAAATCTTACAGGCTAATTCTGTTACAATTAATTCCATAAAGTAACTAATGCTTTTTAAATAATTCAACTATAAACACAGGTATTCAGACGCCAGATTTCTTAAAAAGGCAATAGCACACAAATTTTTTATCATACCTTTCTGGCGTGATCATAAACCAGTTGGTGTGCAAATCTAGGGACGGGTTCAACATGCTGCATTTTACTCCAGTAACTCTGACCACTGTTCTCATTACGATATATACACGACCTGTAAAACACATACAAGTCATCAGAACTACTTCACAAATGTTTAAAGAAATATCCACATTGCTCATGTACCACCCTTTCCACAGTGGACTGTGATATATCTCTATACACAAAATTCCCCTCAGAGCAAAAGATTGTTTGGTGTTTTACCCAATGCTTAAAGATATTTCACTTATATGATGGCGGTGTAAAAACACCATTTGTTTAAAAAGTTTTTTACAAATGTATAATAGAAAATTTCAAGGGGGGATTTCCAAGTTTACTTTTTCTCTCACAACATAGAATTTTCATTAATACCTTGAAAAGACCTCAACAGGTAAAAATTGTTTTATGCATAGATATGCTGTCTCTAATTTGAACTGACAGAACTTTTTGTTTTTTACAAAAGAGCAAAGCACTTCATTATTTATGGTTGTCTTAATTTGGGTTATTTTAAGTGAGAGTACACACCTTGTAAAATATCGTTGAAAACGACAGTAAAACACCAATCAATCTATAAACACAAAAACCTACATGTTCACCCAGTCTGCTTGTGAACAGGCCCGTTTATTTATTTATTTTATTCATTTATCCGATGTTGGATCAACAGGATTAAATACCAACTACAGATCATTGGCCAGCATTATTGTGGGAGGAAAACTGGGTAGTAAATTAACCCAGAAAACCCACGACCTTCCCCTGGTTGATGGCATACCAACCCACATAGAGTCTGCCGGAATCGAACCCACGACCCCAGAAGTGAGGGGGATATGTGGACCAGAAGCATACATTCACTAGAGCATACCCTCTAGACCAGCACTGTTCAATATTATGATAATAAAGTTGACAGTCAATGACTTAATACTCACCATTTACTTTTAATAATGTCATAAACCCAGAATGAGTTTTTCACATTATCTTTTCTTTCCTTGTCTTTACTAAGGCCCTGAAATAAAAAAAATATTTTAAAAGTTAATAATACATTTTCATTGTAAGTTAACATAAACATTTTAATGAACTAGCTTTTAACAACAAAAATGATTTATCGGACAAAAAAATAATTCATATTTTATTGGATAAATTTATGATCAGAAAAAGATTTCTGAATTAACTTGACAATAATAAAAACTAACATTGTAATTTTAAACGCTGGCATGGACACAAAGTTCAAATGTAGACTTTAAGTTTGTATAACACCAATGACTTACAGACAGAACATGGATTTCATTTAGGTCTGGATCAATTGTGGCTCTCTGTGTATAGCCAGCAGAGGGAACTGTAAATAGACACACATGGGTAAATACAGTGTGTTCATCCGTGAAGTTATTGCTGTATGACGAACATCTTGCATCAAATTTATTTTCTTGTTTTTTTTTATTATGGTGAACTGAATTTTATTTCACTAATAGAACAGTGTAACAAGTAATGTAAATTTTTTTTTATGTAACATATAAAATTATTTTACTAGACGTTTTTCACTTCCATCTGCTTAGTTACATAATAAGTTTGGAGGAAAAAATCTTTCAGTTGCATTACTATCTCTGAATGTACTGCAAATTCAACAATAAACTGAGGCAAGTGCAACAAATTTAAAAGACAAATTAATTAAAATTCTGCCCAACTTTTTTAATATTATCAAATAAAAACCCTGAACACTCCATCATCTTTTTACAGCCTTATGATTTGATTAGTCTTACCCTGAGAGCCATCTTTTTTCTGTCCATCAGACAGGACCTCAATATCACCTGTGTCCACATTATAAGACAGAAAGTCATTCAGGTATTCCTTTGATCTTTGGCCAGCAAATATATACAAGAATCGTTTTTCCTGAAAGCAGAGCACAGGGAAAACCATCATAAATACCAAACATTTGCCCTGTACAAATCTTTAATCTATACTAAATGAGTAAAATCTAAGCATTGATAACTGCCAGTCAATTTGAACTTTTGGTTCAATATGAATGTGAAAATTTTTGTAAGAGTAAATCACCTGTCAATAGTAGGTCTATAATATAAGTATAACAGACCAGCGCTGTGAAAATATATATAAATAGCTAGCTCACGGCCATAGAAGATGTCCATAAGGCAATAATAAGACAAAATATTCTAACATTTCTACATCTGATCTCAAATAATTAAAGCCTGGGATACCAGAAAATGAATAAAGCACTATATAATCCCCTCCTCCCCCCTGACAACTACAACGTAGGGGCAATATAATTAGTTACACTACTTTTCTAAAGTGTTGATTCATTATTATCTTGTTTTGAATACATGGGGGGAGACTCACAGAATGGAAGAGCATAGAATGGCCTATCCTGGATCGCAGTTCTAACCCATCTTCTTTAAGTTTCCGCCAGGTGTTTGTAGGAACATGGTATGAATACAGCCCGCTAAATACTGGCTCAGGAGGACGCTCACTTTCTGAAGGACTGGATTTAAAAAAATAAAAATTTAAAAAATAAATCAGATAAGTGCTTAAAGAAAAAAATCAAGGGGGAATCTATCTGTACTGTTTAAAACATAAAGCAATTGTAATAATGTCTTCAGCTTATGGACTTTTATTTTTTTAAATAATTTCAGTGTGGTTTATTTCAGTACTTTAGGTCATTTCACTCATATGATGACGTGAGCTCTCTATAAGTAAACCATCTTTAATGTCAATGGCAACACTCTAGTACAATTAAAAGACCAAAGACCAGGCACCATAACAACTGGTTATTGAGTTGTTCTTTTGTAGCTCTGAGGGCAACAGGAAGTAATCCCTTCAGTAATGGTCACTACGACAAGACACCCTTTGGTTTGTCTGAGTTACGCCGTAAGTGTATTTCACTAATTTGATGTTGTGCAAGTCCAATGGGTTGAGGAGACCACCATGACTTCACTGGTAACAAACAAACAAGACACAATAAAATGGCACAAAAAACAGATTGGCTTCATATTGCCCCTAAGCTCCGAGATAAAAAATACTTTGGAAGAGGCCTCATGACCAAGACATTTTAAATAAGCCATAAAAAAGTAGAACAAATAAACAGGGAAGACATAAAATACCTGGTGAGGACTCGTCCCCCAAACACAAAGATGGTTTGTTTGTCAACATCCATGACCATCTGATGATCAAAGATCAGCTGTGGCCCCCCCATAGCGGCTGTGTCCTCAGTTATCAGAGTCCATTTACCTGACCCTATGTCATACATGTAAAAATCTCCCTGGGTAAACAATATACAACAAACTGAATTACTAAAGTACCGAAGTCTTTGGGAATGTATAATGTACAATCATGTCAAAACAAAAATGGGCTGTATGAATGAAAAAATAATCCTGATCAAGGGTAATCTCTATTAGGGTTGATCAGAAGAATTTTGGATGCTTAAAATAATAGAAAATACAGGGCCTGTTTTACAAAGCTATCTTGACTTACGTTAAACCTAAATGCCATGATGACCAGTGCTGAAGACATAATGTTGCCATGACTGTTACGTTTAACGTAAGCAAAGATGGCTTTGAGAAATGAACCCCTTGGTTATAACCCTGTTAAAGGAAACTCTTCTTCTGCACAAACAGTTTGCTTATTAATATCACAGATCTTTTTTAATTCAGTTATGGTTGGAATGTGATTTGAACAGTGAATTTCAACACATGTTTACTTAATAATTTAGAGGGTATAGCTACTGTACTGTCTTTTTTTTTTTTGCATTCATGATGACATACTCAAATTATTTTGATTCAATAACTTATAAACTAGTCTTGTTATTAGACCACAGTGTCAATGATGTAAAAGTACTGCATCAAATGAATATAGATACCGAAGACATCTGTCACGTTATCTCACTCAGTCACCTTATATGGGCAATGAACTACGCATATAAACCGATCGTAACTTAGCACCAATAAAACCGCAAAAAGTGAAGTATTTTGCTCTCAGAAAATGAATGGTCTTCCAGTAAATAAAGCATGGTTGTGCACTGAACCTACTAGACTTAACTATGGGTGCTGTGCCCTGTATCAGTGGTGCTATTCTTGTGTTGAATGTCTTGAAACGGTTTTATTCCCTTTAAAATAAGGAGACTATAGTACATGACAAATTTAATCTGTCGTCCAAAAAACAAAAAAATCTCCCTGTGTAAACAATATACAATAAACTGAATTACAAAAGTATACGTGTCTTTGGGAAGGTATTAGGTACGATCATGTCATGAACAGGCAAAACATTGATTGATTGATTGGTGTTTTATGCCATGTGTAAGGGTATTTTACTTTTATGACGGTGGTGCATTCCAACAATAATTGACACTAACACACCAATAAAATGAGAAGTGTTTTGATTCTGTTGGAAAGTTAATCTTCATCTAGTGCTAAGTAAAGGCAGCATTGCTACTCTTCAAACAAACTGCCCTTAGCCAAGAGATCAGGCAACATACTAAGATAACACAGGACAATCACAGGACGTAATACAATGACATCACAAACAGATTGGCTTCTGAGAGCAACAGAAAGCTCCCTTCCAATCCTCCGCGCATGAGATTTTACAAACCATGCTTATTTGATAATTTAGACGGTACAGCTACTGTACTGTCTTTTCTCTGCATCATCATCATGATTGCATATACTAATGATTTTGATTCTTTACCTCATATACTAGTCCTCTTGTTAGATTTTGTTTGTTTGATTGGGGTTTAATGTCGTACTCAAGGGTATTCCACTTATATGACGACAGATTGTCTACTTCACACTGTTTCTTGCCTCATTACGGTGGCCTTTTGTTAGAAGCCAATGATATAAAAGAACTGTGTCACTTCAATATAGGTACCAAAGACATCTGGCACGATATCTCACTCAGTCACCTTATATGGGCAATGAACTAAGCATATAAATCGATCGTAACTTAGCAACAGATACTTAGTATGTTCGTTAATGCCACACATTAAGGATATTTCACTTATAATATGACAGTGTACGTTCCAATAGGTAATAGCCACACCAATAAAACCGCAAAAAGTGAAGTATTTTTCTCTCAGAAAATGAATGGTCTTCCAGTGCTTCAGTAAATCAAGCATGGTTGTGCACTGAACATACTAGACTTAACTATGGGTGCTGTGCCGTGCATCAGTGGTGCTATTCTTGTGTTGAATGTCTTGAAAAGGTTTTATTCCCTTTAAAATAAGGAGAATACAGCATATGACAAATTTAATCTGTGTCATTGGGAAAAAAAATATACTGTTTAAAAAAGAAAGATCCAGTCATAGCTGGAATGATTTTCTAAATTAGTACGGGCTCACAAACATTATAACAAAAATATGAGGAACAAAAACTATGGAGATTAAGAGTCCTGTTTAACCTTAAGATTCTCGGGTGTCCTCATGGAGGCATCCAGGTACCTGCCAACAGTGAACAGCTGTTTTCTCTCAAAATCTAAACACATCTTGTGACAGGAGCGAGGACATGGACCACCCTGAGAATAAACACATATAAATATATATATATATTGAATAGTCGGTAGAGTGTTGGGTCTGTAACCCAAAGGTCCCGGGTTCGAATCCCGGTGGAGGCAGCCAAATTTTTCTCTCTTCATTTATTCAAAATATATATATATTGAATAAATGAAGAGAGAAAAAATATATACTTGCAGCCTTTATTAGTGAGAAAATTTTAGTCATTACAGGATCTTCCACGTTACAGTCATTCAAATGTTGGCCTAGCAATTCAAAGGTCTGGGTTTTGATCCCCAGTGTTGACAGGAAATTTCCTGTATCAGATCTTTATCTATCAAAATATATAACTAGATTTATAAATTTTTCAAGCAATATTGATCCACACTTACTAGATGAACACAGCAGTTAAATATTAAACACATAGAGGTATTCAATTTAATTAAAAATGTCAAGACGATTTGGACAAGTAGTCAACACAGTTGATTATTGTTATCTGAAATATGTTGAAGCCATAGCCTAAACCTCCCAGACCCAGGCCTGTGCTGTTGGGGAGAATGGACAGAACAGGGTTTCCCCATGGTTATGCGAACTTAATTTGGGAGGACTGATTTATAGGTTTCCCAAATTTTTTGCAGTCTTAGTCTAAATTTGCATTTTGCAACTAATTTTGTGATCCCATTATCAATGGAGATTGTATTTCAAAGCAAGTTTGCTTTATTTTTCACAAAGGCACATTTATGTATTTAAAAAATTAGCAAACCAGGGGAGAATGAAATGTTTGGTTATCTCACAAAATTTTAGAGGGCCGATTTTTAGGTTCCACCAGAAAATGTTACAGCACAGGCGTGCAGACAATTAACAAAATGTGTCAAACAGTTCTGAGACAATATTATAGTCAATGGTTAAAATTCAAGTTATATAAATGTGTCTTAAAGTTCCCTCCAAGTTACACAGAGCTGTTATCTCTCTGTGAAGGGGTTTAACATTACCTCATCTTTGGTATTTCTGGAGAGACAGTGCCACTGCTGCGTGGGCACGTGATACGCCCATAAATCTGACAGGTCTTGATTGCCATCCCAGCCACCAAATAAATATATCGTCTCTGAAACCAAGATGATTAAAAAGCATTTCATTTGAAAAGTTGTTAACCTCATTCTACACACTCTCAAATTTTGGTGCATTACATATCTGATTTCAACATTTCATGTCCTCAGTTATTTTAATGCAACATTTCAATGTTTATACTGTCATCATTCTCAGTCAAACGCAAACACTGGAACAATGTCAGAATATAGACATTGAGACACTGTATTAAATCAAAGAATAACTTAGAACCTTTACAGTTGCTGTATTTTTTTAATCAGCAAGATTTTGGCCACTGTATTAACCTGAATGTAAACTACAGTCTGTATTTACCGAAGTGTGTCTCTACAGACTTCTTGATTTTGATCACTCTATTTACTTGAGTGTTCGTCTGTAGACAATTTGATTTTAATTGGACTGTATTTACCTGAGTGTACAATGTATGTTTATAGACAACTCGATTTTGATCACTGTATTTTCTTGAGTTTTATGACTGAATTTCCCTGACTGTGTCTACAGACAACTTGATTTTGATCACTGTATTTACCGGAGTGTATGTGCATAGATAACTTGATTTTGAGGATTGTTTTTACCTTAGTGTGTGTCTATAAATAACTTGATTTTGATCACTGTATTTATCGGAGTGTATGTCCATAGATAACTTGATTTTGATCACTTTATTTACTTGAGTGTGTATCTACAGACAACTTGGTTCTGATCAGTGTATTTTCCTGAGTGTGTATCTATACATAACTTGATTTTGATGACTGTATTGATTTACCGGAGTGTATGTCTATAGACATCTGGTGACCTCCCCTCATTCCAGGTCTTTGGTCTCCACACATATCAGAACCTGTGCAAACATAACATATTATTTGAATGTAAGACTTGATTCATCCAGGTGAATAAACAAAATAAATCAACTAGTAAAGCTGGTAGTCTGGACTGTATATTATACCACTGACGCTGTGCTGTTCTCCTAAACACTTCTACATAGTGAAGAATTTTTACATGCTTAGACACCCATTCAATAATTGGGCACAGATATCCAATGGTGTAGATTTGAGATCGACATCGATTGTTCAATTCTATTTATAATGTGACAGTAAGTCAAGTCTAACAACAAAATAAAAGTCATTTCTGCCTTCAGTGACTGACGGTTTCAATGGACACAACTATATTCAATCTGACACTTTTAGTCAGAGTATTTCCATTCCTAAAATTTGGAATGTTTTAATGAGAGAGATGAAAAGTCTTTGAAAAGGAATTACCTTTACTGGATTGTTCTAAAGATGACCATTTGGGTTTGTAGTCTTGTTGACTGATATAGTGATTGAATAAACCATCTAAAAAACATGAAAATAAGCATTGTCAAGTATTGGCTTAGCTGATGTTGTATATACCCTATAACTTCTACAAGTTGGGACACTTTAATTTTGGGACAGTCCACAGAAATAACATGTAAGATAGGCTGTGGTAAAGCCTATTTCTCTGTCCCAACTGCCATACTTAAACACTATTAAGTGGCGCAGATCATCTTTATGGATGGAGAGCGCCAATAATCCAAAAACAAACATTATTATTCAGCAGGAAGGTTTCAAGTGATTTAAATATCGATACAGATAATTCTTGACTGAGGCAAAGTACAAAAACACTGGGTTTGTTTGTTTTGATTGGGGTTACACCCTGTAAGGTTATTCCATTCATAAGCCATGCCAGCCCAATGGGTGAAGAATACCACCCACAGCTGACAACAAACAAAGACAAGACAGGATAATTGCAAGAGGCAACTGAAAACAAATACATCCCAAAGAGATCAGCTGCGTGGTGTACCTTAGCTTATAGATCACCAGGAATCTCCCTCCTAGCCTTCTGCTCAGGCCCAAGGGAAGATCCCCTTTTAAACAGCACTGACATATGATATATTTCATACATTTGTTCGGTTGAGGTTTCGTGATGTACTTAAGGTAGTTTCACTTGTATGGCCCTGTGCCAGCTCAATGAGTGAAGGAATCAACAAACATCACTAGTAATAAGAAAGGCCAATCATACGAGGCAAAACAGTTTTTGTTGTCCGCTTTTCCGCTTAATAGATAGCTTCCCCAAACCACCATCTCACATATTTTATTAGTTTGTTTGGGGTTGAATGCCGTATTTAAGGTTATTTCACTCACTGGCAATAAAAAAACACAAGACACGACAAATACAGCACACCCAGTCCCACAGAACGTGATACAAAGACATCACAAACAGAGCAGCTTCAAGTTGCCCTTTAGCTCTGAAAGCACCAGGGGAACAGAAAGCTCCCTCCCAACCATATGAAATATACTTTCAAATGTAGTGATAAAAACAAGCTTTGTTTGTTTGATTGGTGTTTTACGTCGTACTCAAGGGTATTTCACTTATATGACGACGTGCCAACACAAAGGGTGAAAGAAACCACCCTTGACACCACTGGCAACAAACAAGGACAAATACAGGACAATAACATGACGTAATACAGACACCACAAACAGATCTGCTTCTTGTTCCCCTTTAGCTCTGAGAGCATCGGGGCAACTCCCTCCAACCACCCGTGATAAAAACAAGCAGTCTATAATGTAGCGAACATTACATCAAACTACAACATCATTTAAATGTGTTGTATGGAAAGTTATCCCAAACAAGGTTTCCATTTGGTTTTGTTTCATTGGGGTTTACCATCGTATTGAAGGGCATTTCACTTATTTGCAGACGGATTGTCCGCTTCTAACTCTGCCTTGCTTAACTATGATGGAAAACCAAGAAAAGCCTCATAAAATCACGCAAATGCCTCAATGGGGTGGGACAGTTGCTATAAAGGGAGATAAATCTGTCACTCGTATAACTGACAGTGCCACCTATGTCCTAATTTACCCATTCAATTATATCGCATATTCATACCATGCTTTTGTTAGTCAATTCCTGGTATATGAGTAACAAATGTATCTTCCTTGTTTGACCACTGGCCAACCCAACTCTAGTCTGTCTGACTAACTAACTGGGCTATGCACAGCCTCACGTTTTTTTGGTGTGACAAAATACTGATTGCGACAAAGATAATAAAATTATCTGTTAAGATGACTATCACCTTTACAAGCCCTGCTGACTAGATCTTCACATGCCAAGAAATTACCAGAGTGCACCTGAAACATATTTAATGTACATGTAAGATTTAAAACAGAAAATTGTTCTAACAAATTTTTTAAAATAGCAAGTTTTTGTTCATTTTGTACAAGTGGTGTATTTCTCGCTTTATTTTTACTGCAGATAACATGATTTGACTTGTACAACAAGAATGTTTCCTTGTGATAAGTCCAAGTAACCTATGAGCCAGCTGACTTGGTGTATCAGTATAGTGGAAATGTGCAACGGTTCAGTTCTAGGACATGTCTGGATACACTTACTTATCAGCGATATCTATATTTGTTTTATTCAAAATATATATACAAATATATTAGAAAGTAGCCGTCTTCACTTGGTTACAATTCGGGACTAATCCTGCCATGAGCCTCTGTAGCTCAGTCGGTGGAGTGTTGGGCCTGTAACCCAAAGGTCATAGGTTTGAATCCTGGTGGAGGCAGCCTTAATTGATTGATTGGTGTTTTACGCCGTGCTTATATTTCACTTATAAAATGGTGATGTATTCCAACAATAATTGACACAAGCACAACTAAGATGAAAAAGATATGTGCAGTTATGTCATAACTAAGGCCATGGAAGTTTAACTGGCTGTCTGAAAAACAACTTCTTTTATCAGAGGCTATAAAGAAAGGATTTGCATATAGCCGATGTTTAGTGAGAGTGTCTTGAGATCTTGGATTTTTTTAGCTTATTAGATAGCTGTCATATTTTTACCTGAACAATTCGCTCATTTTTATTAATCCATTAATGTGACAGCTTATGCCAAAACAACAAACAAAATCCACCAATAAATTCCTTACCAGAAGTTGATGTAGTTCAGATAAGACCGGATGCTCTAAGTGTATGTTTGTCTTTTCCTGTAATGCATCATAAGCCTCTGTGTAATTCTTCTGGCGGAAATGTTTGAGGCAAAGTCGTATAGCTTCTCTTTCTCTGTACTGAACAATAAGACATTTATAAAAATGTTACTCTTAACATCATTCAGAAGCACTGAAAGTTATAAATGATACTCTCTAAATAATCCCATGTTATAACTTTTATGTATTTTGTTGCTTTTTGACTGGTTAAAAATTTAAGAACCTTGTGAAAAGATTAATTTTGACTACCGGTAAGCAGTAAGGCAATTTCTTAACTCACCTACTCATTTCCTTGAGGGAATCTAATCCCCCATTGCATAACACCATGGATTAGTATGTTTTCTAGGGGGTTAACACAGTACTCTATATTTCAATATGAAGGGTACGCAAACCCAATGGGCGAAGGTTTGTTTGTTTGTTTGTTTGATTGGTGTTTAACGTGGTACTTCACTTTCACTTATATGAAGCAGATTGTCCACTTCACACTGCTCCTTGCCTTATTACGGTGGAAAACCTCGTAAATAACCCCCCCCCGCGATTGCCGGAGCAACATCGTGTGACTAAATCATATCAATGTGCGAAGGGAACCACCCATGAAGACAAGACAGGACAATCACAAGACAATACTAACACATCACAAAACAGATCAGCTTCCCGATGCTCTGAGGGCACTAGAGCATTAGGAAGCTTACATCCAACCGGTCACTCCATCACATGGATCATTGCCACCAAGTGCATTGCTGTGAAGAGCAGGCCTGTGCTATAATCTTTTCCGGCATAACCTCAAAATAGGTCCTCTAAAATTTTGTGAGGTAACCTAACATTTGCATTTTCCCCTGGTTTGCTGATTTTTTAAATACATAAATGTGCCTTGGTGAAAAATAAAGCGAAATTGCTTTAAAACACAAACTTCATTGATTACAGGATGACAAAATCTGTCAAAATCAGTAGCAAAATGCAAATTTAGACGAAGATTGCAAACAATTTGGGAAACCTATAAATATGTCATCCTAGATTAAGTTTGCATAACAATAGGGAAACCCCGTTCTGACCATTCTCCCCAACAGCACAGGCCTGTAAAATCACAAGCAAAACATGACATTAATAAGACAGTCATCAAGATGTAGAGGTACAATGTTATATTATCATAATCCATCAATGTTTATCAATTAGAATTGAACGTAACAAAAATCACAAGCAAAACATGACATTAATGGGACAGTCATGAAGACGTTGGGGTCAAATGTTGTAGTTGCTGTGAATTCCAGGTATGTACTATTCATACTGAATTTATACAACAGCTATGATTTAATAAAACTGTGTTACTGCATACGTCAGTAGGTGTCAACCTTCTCGAGAGAATATGAATGGAATGTGCATCAAAAGATATTTGAGAGTAATAAAAGAGGTAAGAGACAGAATGATAGGAAAAGTAGTACAATATTAAAAGGACAGGATAAACCTATGAACTTGGAAGTGATCAATGATACAAGCACAAATCGGGTAAGCATAAGACATTCATGACCAATAGCATGAAGGGCAATAAATAACAATGGAGAGGTAACAGAAATACAGAGGGGAATGATTAATGCATTTCAATTTGTAAAATAAGCCCATAAGCATTTTATCTGGAGCCTGTTAGAACTTTAAATATCTGGCCATTTCCGGTCCGCTATTACATAACCAATAGATACATGTACATGTGTATTGATAGTTGATCACTTTTTAAACAACTAATGTGATACATCGACTGTTACACACCTAATCACTTTCATCTTTATCCTTCAAAAGGCCTATCGATTCTTACACACCTAATCACTTTCATCTTTATCCTTCAAAAGGCCTATTGATTGTTGCACACCTAATTACTTTCATCTTTATCCTTCAAAAGGCCTATCGATTCTTACACACCTAATCACTTTCATCTTTATCCTTCAAAAGGCC
>JAQQZZ010099758.1:0-16590 GCA_030265115.1 Mopalia vespertina
GTGCTCTCAGAGCTAAAGGGGAACAGGAAGCCGATCTGTTTGTGGTGTCTGTATTGCGTCCTGTTATTGTCCTGTTACTGTCCTGTATTTGTCTTGTCTTGTCTTTGTTTGTTGCCAGTGGTGTCGAGGGTGGTTTCCTTCACCCATTGGGCTGGCACGCCATCATATAAGTGAAAAACCCTTGAGTACGACGTTAGACCCCTTCAAACAAACAAACAAACTGATGAATGTCAAGTGAACAATGAAGAATGTACAGATGAAGTTGAAACATATAACGATATTAATAAACACAACAACATTATACATACAAACATTACATATATTCCCATTTAATCACATTTTATTATTAAGATTTTTATACAATTCAAATTGAACCTATCACTGACATGACCCAGCACACCTGTATTAATGAATTCTATGATATTTCCAGCATATTCATGACCATTCCTCTCGGACGGGAAGTCAAACTTCCATGGACAGTAGCTATGTCAGTCAGTAAGTATTACTTTCCTTACTTACCTGGGGCCGGTTGCTCGACGCGCTATTAAATTTAATCCGCTATTAGATGATGTCACACCATGTTAAAAGTCTATCTCTTACCCGGTATTAGCGATTTAATCTAGTGTTAGCAGTTAATCGTCTTTTGAGCAATTGGCCACTGGTACATTATATGACACCTGTGTGGATTAAAACAATTAACCTTCAACCAGAACTAAAAATTCACGTTATGTCTTACAGGACGGATATGCCCAAATTTGGACAATTATATCAAGGGCTTAAAACCAGACCCGCCCCTGTCGGTTTTTTTGGCCTTTTTCCCCCCACCCATGAGACTCCAGCATTAACTGTGACAAAGTTTTGTAACAAAAATCTAAAAGATGACTTTAATACTTGGTATGATGATTTTATAGCCAAGATAAAACTTTTGGACTTGCTTTTCTCAAAATGTAATTTTTGGACAAAGGTGGGTATGGTTTTAAGCCCTCGATATTACCTGTTATCCAGGTATTCTCAAATCTATGGGGCAACACGTGGCAATTCTGTTTTTGCTTTTCATCTTTAATTGTTCAGTCTTTTCTTTGCTGGTTGTTGGGTGTCAACAGGGGTTTCATTTACCCATTGATTTAGTAAAGGTGATTGGCCTTTATTTGTCTTGTCTGGTATTTATTTGTTGCCAATGACCGTAACAGGGGTTTTCTTCACCCATTTCACTGGCACATTGTCACACTAGTGAAATTAGCTTATGAAGGACGTTTAACCCTTATAAAACAAAAAAAATGATTCAGTAAAATTTCACATTTAACAGTAATTGAATCTAAAATACCAAAAACAAATATATTAATTATAATATATTAAGTATAATTTTGCATTTAACAGTAATTGAATCTAATATACCAAAAACAAAAATATTAAGTATAATTTTGCATTTAACAGTTATTGAATCTAATATACCAAAAACAAAAATATTAAGCATAATTTCACATTTAACAATAATTGAATCTAATATACCAAAAACAAATATATTAAGTATAATTTTGCATTTAACACTAATTAAATCTAAAATACCAAAAACAAATATATTCAGTATAATTTTGCATTTAACAGTAATTGAATCAAATATGTAAATGGTTTTGTGTTATTTGCAGTGATTCCTATCCAATGAGTGGAGAATATCCAGGTATTAGAGGGAAGTCTAACTCAATACGTAGTGTTTATTCTGACTCAACCGTTGACCCATGTAAGTAAAATTCTGTGGTAAAAATGCTTTCACATGATTGGTGATACTACCACGCTCTCTGGCTAAGGGCAGTTTGTTTGAAGAGCAGCAATGCTGTCTTAACTTAGCACTGTAGGAAGAGTAACTTTCCTACTTTATGAAAACTCTTCACAATTAATGGTTGTGCTAGTGTCAATTATTGTTGGAATACACTGCCGTCATGTAAGTGAAATACCCTTGAGTACGATGTTTAACCCTGTGTGTTATATATCCGTCTGATCAAGGCTTAAACTTCAATAAACAAAATAAGGCAGAACTTATGGTTGTGTTATTGTTACTGTTAAACAATCAACCAATCAATAACTTTGTTTGTATATGGATCATTTAATGTTATTTTCGTTTAGACTGATTGAATCATCCATTGATGTGTTTTTTGTTTAGATGGTGATCGGTGTAAAGGAGGGACGTACCCTGTCAGAATAAAACAAACAAACAACAGCCATGCACAAGGTGAGAAAATCAGCAGAATCCTCATTCGTAGCTTATCAATTTATTAAGAACTTATTAACTTGGTCCGCAGCCGTGGTTCAGTGGTTAGCGTGTCAGACTACTGATCCCCCTTGGTGGACAGCTGCCCTCTGGGTAAGGGCAGTTTGTTTACGAGCAACAATCCTGTCTTAACTTAGCACTGGAGGAAAATTAACTTTCCAACGTTATGGAAATGCTTCACATCTTGTTTGTGCTTATGTCAATTGTTGTTGAAATACCCTTAAGCACGGCGTAAAACATCCTTAGATGTACCGTTCGCGGGGTCGAGTCTGTCTGTCGACCCCTAGGTATATGAGTGAGTCACATGATGTGGCTTTGGGAATTGCGGGGGTGGGTTTTATGAGGTTTCCTTGTGGTTTTCCAAAGAACAGTGTGAAGTGGACAATCAGTCATCATCTAAGTGAAATACCCTTTAGTACGACATTTAACCCCAATCAAACAAACATTAAATAAATTGCAAAACACCGATCAAACCACAGAATTTAAATATTAATGTCTCTTTATTTGTCAGGTTCACGGACGTTCCCTCGAGTCCATAAACCTGAGATGACTATGGTATCCCTACACAGTAACTACTCAAGCCCGCCGCTCCTAGGCAGTCAACAGTCCATTAGTACCAGTAGCAGTAGTAGCGGACTGGCCGCCGATTATGATTCGCCTGACGGAAGGTTTAGGCGCGGCAACGGAGATTTCAAAACGCTACAGAGTTTAACTGAATTACAATCAGCAAAATGTAAGTATATAGTTGGATTGTTTTAGAAAAGATTTGTATTTTCCCTAAAATAAATGGTGGTGTACAATTTAAGAAATTATTGCAGTGAAGAAAAAAAAGCTAAGCATGACAAACACAAAATGTTTTTTTTTTGTTGTTGCCATTGAAAGTATCCGTACATGTGAGATAGATTAAACACAAATCAAATTTAAAAAATAACAAATAAACCATACACAATCTATTTTAAAATGGGTTATATTTTTTATTCTTTAAATAAACAAATGACATTTTTACAGGATTTTAGTTATTTCGGGATAACACTTTCTTAGTTTGAACAGATTCTAGTTCAAAAAATTTTGCAGGTTGAAACCCGTCTGAGAATCTAACACAAGAATCCTTCAAATGACATATTGTTTAATGTTTTGTTTCCAGCCCCACGAGCTCCCTCCAATTGGAAGCGCGGTAAAATTTTAGGGTCTGGCGCCTTTGGTCAGGTTTATCTGTGTTATGACACGGACACTGGTCGAGAGTTAGCCGTGAAGCAAGTGTCAGTATCAAGACAGAGTGAAGAGATCTCAAAGGTAAAAACAAACAAAGGATTTGCTCATGATCAGCAGTTATCTGTTTTTGAACATTAACTTTAAACAGCCAATCAAAATCTTGTCTCTGAGCTGTAGCCAATCAAACTAAGTTTTATCCTAAACTTTGTTGTAGAGCCAATCACAACTTGTTTTCTAATTTGAGACTTTATTGTCTGGAACAAATCCTGTATAGTTATTAATATGTTATTGTGCCAACAACGCTGGGGATAGGGAAATGAGGTTAGGGCTTACATGTAGCATGTTTTAAGTTGACATGCGGTTTTAAAAAAATCCGTTTTTTTAGTACCAGGTTGATATGTACAAGCGTTTGTTGTTGTTTCGCTTTGGGACAGAACCCTCACTTTCGGTTTTATGTGAAAGCAATTAGATGAGTATCACAAAGAGTACTGTGTTTTCAAACAATGACATCAGTTCCATTTTTTAAATTAACTGATTAACAGCTATGCTGATTCGATACAGATAGTTGTCTTTGAAAATATGCAATAAAAATAAATATGCAATAAAAATAATGAGTTTAAGTTGAAAATCAGTGGTCTTTCCCTTTAAGTATGGTGTAAATCCCCAATCAAACAAATGATAGAACTGGGTACTGAACATCGAATAGTAACTGTGTCATAAAAATATATAATCAGAAACAACAGTTCACATGGACATTGAATCGTTGTGGGCCCTTTGACTAAGGGCAGTTTGTTTGAAGAGTAGCAATGCTGTCACCACTGTCATATAAGTGAAATATCCTTAGGCAAGGCGTAAAACACCAATCAATCAATCAATCTCGAATCGTTGTGTTGTATCACAGGTGATTTTTGTTTTGTGTTTCAGGAAGTGCGTGCTTTAGAATGTGAAATCCAGTTGTTAAGAAATTTACAACATCTGCGGATTGTCCAGTATTTTGGGTGTTACCAAGACGACAGTTATTTGTGTATATTTATGGAGTACATGCCCGGGGTAAGATTTAATTTTAATTTTAATTTTAAAACCAAAAATACATTTTCAAAAGTCAATTTAGTCTCTATTTGTAGATAAAAAAAAATTATGTTTTAAAAAAAAAAAATGTTATTAACTCAAACAAATTACAAAAATGTAATTATTTCTCATGTTTTTATTCAAATTTCCCCTAGGCTAAGCGCAGTTTGTTAACAGCAATAGCTTTACTTTACTTTGCATTGTGGGAACATAAATTTTCCAAATTATAGCAAAACACTTCACTCTTGAAATACTGTTAATATTCACTTTCTAAGAGACACAATCATTATTTCATCTAACGTGTAGCACCTTGCTAGAAAGTCAATCTTTTGTCAACCTGTTAAAGATATATGTTACTATTGTTTTTGCTGTTTCTTTTCTAGGGTTCTGTAAAAGATGAACTTCGTAACTACGGCTCATTAACGGAGAATGTGACGAGGAAATACACTCGACAGGTGTTAGAGGGACTCGTCTATCTCCATGATCATATGATAGTACATAGAGATATTAAAGGTAAGTCATTTCATCTTCAGGCAGGACTAATCTTGTCAGATTAATTATGAGAAAAGTTAAGGCAAAAATGAGATAGGAGGGGTGGGTGGTTAAAAAGCAAAGGTGTCTGAGGCTCAATGGGTAGTGTGTAGGACTACTGATTCTCCTTCAATTTAACACGGACCTAGTGGACCTCATGATTCTGTTTATCACAATATAATGTAAGGCAGAGTAGGTATTGGACCACCTATCGTCATATTAGTGATTTACCTGTGAGTACGACGTTAAACCCTAATCAGACAAACACAAATTAAATATTTTTTATATATATAATGTTAAAGTGGAAGGTGGTTCAGAGGAGTGTAGGTGGAGAAACTGGACAAAATTGTGGGTGGGGTGGATTTCTATAAAAACTCTTCAAAAGCAACAAAATAACATAATTACTGTTTTAACGTTATTGCTTAATTTTGCAGGTGCCAATATATTAAAAGACCCCTCAGGAAATGTGAAGTTGGGAGATTTTGGGGCATCCCGTCGATTACAGACAATCTGTAGTCAGTCTATAGTACAAATGTCTGTCAGTGGGACGCCATATTGGATGTCGCCAGAAGTTATTAATGGTGAAGGTTACGGCAGACGAGCAGATATCTGGTGAGTGGAATAAGGATTTATGGCTTAACTTTAGTAACCAGGGGCTGGTTTATAGAAGCGCTATTCAATTTAATCCTCTATTAGATGACGTCACGCCATATTGAAGACCTATCTCTAATCGGTATTACCAATTTAATCTGGTGTTAGCGACTAATACTCTTTCGAGCAACTGGCCCCTGGTTTTTACCTAATTATGCTGGCACATGGAGTGGGTGGTTTTGGAGGGAGCTATCTGTTGCCCTGGTGTTCTCAGAGCTAAGGGGCAACATGAAGACTATCATTGTCATTGTATTGTACTTTTGATTGTCCTAACTAACCAGTGAAGTTGATTTCCTGCTCGTCATAATGTGTGAAATGCCCTTAAAATAGGGAAGAAAAAACTCTGAGGGACAAAAATAGAAAGAACACATCCTGATGCAATTAGTACCAAATCTTAAAGCGTCAAGACAATTTACTTCAAGCAAAATATGGTTAAATATATCAGTAACTGATGACCTCCATATTTTGAAAATATGTTAGACTAAAAATCTTCCTCACCTGATTTACTTCATCCGTAAGTTTATATAAACAGCAAAAGGGAGATAATCAAGTCTTTTTATCTCCCTTGGAAAATAACTCTGATTGTTTACCATGCCGTTTTGCTCTTTACATAAACTTAAGGGTTATGTTAATCAGGTGAGGAAGAATTATTAGGAATGTTTATGTTAGGTTTTTATAAGTACCTGCTAAACTCCAATCAACTGAATAAACAAACCGTCCGAGCCCTAGGGCAGAGGCTTAGCCAAAAATCAAAAGTAGTGTCGAAATTGGTAATTTTGCTTCACTTTTTAAGTAACTGGGTGTCCCAAGTTTTAACAGTTTCCCTAAGTCCGGCATGTTAAAAGTTTCTTAAAACAGGGTGTCCAAATGAGGCAATTGTTCACTTGAGGGTATCCCTTTGGACGAGTGGACACCCCTAAGCCCTTGTCCAGGGGCTGTGTAAGCAAAGGAGCAACACAAAACCAGTCCATTTGCACACATTGTCTTCTTACAGCACTGCAGAAGTCCTTGCATTTAATGGATGTGCTGGTGTTAATTATCATTACAATATACTGCTTCATATAAGTGAAACTACCTGAAGCATAACACCAATCAACCAATCCTTGAGCATGTCCCTCAGGTATATGAGTGAATCACAGGATGTGGCTCTGTCAATCGCAGGAGTGGTTTTTACCAGGTTTCCTCTCGATTCTCCCATCATTATTAGGCAAGGAACCGTGTGAAGTGGACAATCCGTTGTCATATAAGTGAAATACCCTGGAGTACGATGTTAACCCAATGAAACAAACAATTAAGCACGTCTAATCCGTTCTTTTTTTTTTCGTTACAGGAGTTTAGGTTGTACTGTGGTGGAAATGTTTACGTCCAGTCCGCCTTGGGGTGACCTTGAAGCTATGGCGGCCATCTTCAAAATCGCTACAGAGAATCAGCCACGATATGAACTCCCATCAAAAGTTAGCTCTGCAGCAGCTGATTTTCTCAAAAAGACTTTTATAAAAACGCCTCAAGAGCGACCCAGTGCAAAAGACCTCCTCAAACATCATTTTGTTCACGATGTACATTCGTAGTCCATGGGGGCTCATGCAAATCAAAACTCAGATATTAAGTTCACAGAACAAACAAAACGACCAAACATATATGTGTTGGAATATAGCTGTTTTTAGAGTTCTAAAATGGTCTCTAAATATCATCAAATTTGATTGGTCACATTCAGCCAATCAAAATACGGATAGTGATTTCTGTGTGAGTCTTTGTTCAACCCCCTTCATTGGTCCACCCTTCAAGGCTCACTCTATTTTAAGCTGGCTTATTGATGCAGATGAAGGTCCCAAAGAGCGTTAAGAACAAACTAAATGACCTAAGCTTCCAAGTCGTGTCGAAGAAAGAGTTACAAAGAGGTACGCCAGGATTACCAGTTTTAGCGTTGTCTCGCCCATGACGACTCGATGCTGTTCATTAATAGCATGGCATTAGCATTGCTTACTTAAATAGAGTATGTGAAAGTGTTGTTGATCTACATTTCGAATGTCTCATCCTCAAAGCTTGGAAAAATGCAGGAAGAAGTGAACTGTTCAATTATGATGATCATCTAGTGCTAACGTTCAGTCATTTTTGCAGAGAAAGCAATCCAACTGTAACAAAGGCTTGTGGTTGGGTGAGAAAAATGCAACCCAAAATACAATCCTTCTTGGGCCAAATACAGGAGTTGTTAAAGGCGTGTTTTCACAATACGATTTGTAGTTATGACTTAAGGGGATTTCCCTTATTTGCGGCTTTTTGATTGGTCAAGAAAAAGGTCGACCAATCAAAACTCTGTAAATAAGGAGAATCCCCCGAAATAGTTACTACAAATTGAACGGTGAGAATGCGCCTTCAGCAACAGCATGGATGAAAATCTTGGATATCAGAGCCGTGACAATCAAAGGAAATTTATCACAATAAGAATAAGAAACTTCATGTTGGATAGAGAAGACAATATCCATGAAAACCAAAGTGTGGTTGGTTGTTAATGTTGAATATAACATGTATAGTGCTATGAAAATTTTCTTTCAGAGAAAAAGTACCTTAACCATTCTATGCAATTGGATATTTTTTTAATAAACCCAAAATGTTACTTTTTATAAAGTGGTGATATAGAATCTATGACAGGATTTAAACATTTGTCGTCATAATTTTATTTTTAAATGTAAAGTGCTCGTCATAATTCATTCAAGTTGATATTTAAGGGAGACAACTCCGCATCTTGTTTGTACTCATTCAATGTTATCTCTCTGATTCAACCATTTTTTCTTTCTTTCAAAACGTTAAAATAATGGTTCATACTAATATTGTGATATTTTTTAAGACTACCTTAAAGAAGTCAGGTAACAAATGACTTTATGAAAATGTTTTTATCAATATTAAATAGTTGTGCCACAATAGCAGTGTATCTGAGCCTCAGCTCCAACTCATGTGAAGTCATACTTTAAATGCCTCATCTATCTTTCTGTGATAGTCTGATGAAACACTTCTTGTGATTGGTTGAAAATTAGAAAATCATGGGAGATAACTCCATTCTTCAAACAGCTGCATAAAAGTATATATGCATAATCATGTCGTTTTTATAGAAGTTATAGTTTTATCCCTGTGCTAAAATAAAAGAGGTACTGGAGATTTCTTGCCAAAAAGCAACTTGTTTTGAGAAGAGTTATATAAAAGTGTAAACTCCCAATCACAGTCTTAGCTATAGGTCAGCCCACCTGTCATTTTAGAAGGTCAGATTTATAAAAATTGTTAAAATGACCCGTAGAAATTCTGAATTTTAACATGGGAGAGATAGGAAAATTTAAAATTTGGACAGGCAAAATTTCTCAGAATACATGTAGGGATTTGTGAAAGGCAGATTTCCAATCCTAGCTAAGACACTGTTTCAAATTTGAGTTATTAGCTTATATTTCAACAGATTGATTTGATAATAAAATTTTTACTTTTATCAAAATGGTGAGAAGTCTCCAGTCTACCTTCTTTAATGTATACTGTTGTATTTTTTGTTGAAGCTTTGTGAAAACAAAAAGAATGTTTGATAATTTTACAAAGTTAAGAAAGTTTGTGGTGTTAAACCTTTTGAATTTCTATATATGTTTTCTATTGATATGCTTTAGAGATGGGGCTGGTACCTTTCTTACATTATACTTCTAGGTAAATATAGTTCTAGTGACTTTTTCTCATTTCTTATATATTTCCAAAGATTGATTACACTGTCTTTAATTTCCCATGCAAAGAATATTATAAAATTCTTCAGTCTCCAGTATAAATGATGAACAGTGTCTCCGAGGAGAGACTTAATTAAAATAATATCCAATCCAGAATTTTTATTTATTGAGTTTTACTCTTCAGTTTAACTTTCAACTGATTCACAGTGTCTCCGAGCAGAGACTTCAACTTACCAAATTAAAATTCTAGATTTGATATTATTTAAAGTTATTCTTCAGTTAAACTCTCAAATAATTGACAGTGTCTCTAAGCAGAGACTTAAACTTAACAAGCTAAAATCCTGGATTATTAAAATTTGCTCTTCAGTTCAACTCTCAAGTAATTAACAGTGTCTCTGAGCAGAGACTTTAACTTAACAAGTTAAAATCCTGGATTATTAAAATTTGCTCTTCAGTTCAGCTCTCAAGTAATTAACAGTGTCTCTGAGCAGAGACTTAAACTTAACAAGTTAAAATCCTGGATTATTAAAATTTGCTCTTCAGTTCAACTCTCAAGTTATTAACAGTGTCTCTGAGCAGAGACTTTAACTTATTAGATTGCAATTTCATATTTGTTATAATACAAATTAAATAAACAAGAATACGGTCTCAAATTTTAAAATAATTTCAGTGCCTCCAAGCAGAGACTGAATCTGAACGGATTAAAACTCCACATAAATTTGATATTTTTGTGAATTTAATTAAAAAAGTTATTAATTTTTATGAGTAATTTGTGGCTTACATGTGTCATGAATTCTCCAAAATTTTCAGCAGGTTTGACAGTCTTCTTATTTAGGTACATCAAAACACATAGAGGTGGACTCAATTACATCACTAACTTAAATAATGTAAATCATTTTAAATTTTGTTTTTGAATAATTGTTACCTTTTTGTGTGTTGTTGAAGTTTTATATCATCTAAAGAAACAAATTTATGTTTTCTGAGAAATCCTGATGCTTCCTAACTGAAAGGTCTGTCCTCCGGGTCCCAAATATCTAAGCCATTAAAATATCTTCCAAAGTAGTCATTTTATGCACTAAAGTTTATGTGATTTAGAGTATGTGATATGAATATACTTAGGTTAGATTTTCACCTATGAAAAATAATACCAAAAAGTTCAGATTTCTTAATTAAGTTTCATCTAAAAGTTTGTATGAATGCCATTATTTTGATATGGTTACACAAAAAATGTATTTCAAACTAATAATGTCGAGATTGGAAAATCCATTTATAACTTAAACTAGCTATGTATGGAATTTACAAAGAACTTCTATCAAATTTTGCAGGAAAATATCTGTAACTATGTCATTCTGTGACCATAAATTTAAGCATCATCCCACTTAAAGAGATTAAGCATGCTAAGTTTTGCCAAAACAAATGCGTACATGAAGTTTATTGAAATGGCTCCTTTCCGTGCAAGTCTGTTAGGCTCTGAATAGATATGAATAATTTTTGTGTCTTTTAGAATTTGAAGATTAACAGTATGTAGCCATGTTTTTTTGTAGTGAACCTACAAAATTAAATTAGATGTGAAAATCAATTTTAATGTTTACAGAAATTAATCATTTTTCAATTATCCAGGTAAACACGATATAACAAAAAACACAATAAACCTGTGCATCCAGATATATATAGTTATACATATACCTGGTTGTTGTTGTTGTAGCATCATTACTAGTAAACTATATGTATCCCGATGATCAGATTTATTATGTTTTTGTTAAATTTTAAGGTTTGTTAAATATTAAGGTTTGTTGAATTTGGTTAATTAAATTATGAATACACTTCAAACAATGGTCTTCCAAACTACTAGATATTGATACGGTTTAAATAAATGTCCTAGTTTTGATAGCTACATCATGACAAGGTGATTAATACAGGGTAAAGAATATTAAATATGCAATTTATTCTCCCTTTGTTAATATAATTATCTATGCAGATTTCTCCTCCATCTAATGTTTTCATTGGTTAAGATTTGTAAATACTGCCCACCAATCATGTGCCATGTTACAAATGAAATTGTATTCAAAGGTGTATGTAAATAATCATGTGATTGGTTGAATATACATGTGTGTAGTCAAATGAACTGCAGCTCAACAATTGAAAATAATATTCTATTTGGATTTTTTAAAAACAAAACATAATAAACTACATTCTGGTGATTTTTCAAGCATGATTTGTTAAAATCCAAGCTACATGAACAATTTTATCCTACAAATTTGAGGCTGGTATTTTTTTTCACAGTACATACATTGTACTACGTACATTGTGTATTTTCTCTTCACATCTTGTGAAATGTCCATTGCTAAAGTTCTTTCCAAATGATGATTGAATGATTTGTTTGTTTCAAAGGTCATGTCAAGGTCTTCATTGAAAGTTTGAACTGTACTTAAATTTTGTTTTCAGAAAAAAGTCATTCTACTATTTTGATCAAATATATGTATGCAGTCTTTTGTCCTGAACAATACTAAAACTGCTGATATTTTTGCAATGGTGCTTCAAAAATATACAAAAGCTGCCCAATTTTAAATTATGCACTCATCCTGTGTTTGACCTTCACAAGGTCAAATGCCAATGTATTTTTTCTACAAACATGAACTGTGTTCCAATCATTCCATGAGCTGTAAATTCAGAATGTAGTGTTGTTCAATTCACCAAAACAATAAACAAATAACTATGTCACTACACTCTTGTTCGATTCATTTCATTGGTGGACATTTAATCATTTATTTCATTGGTGAACTTTTTAATCAACTAGTATTGGCCAATTGAATGCTTATCTGCTTTTGAGAATATCTCATTGTAAACTTTGAGACAAAAAGACACTCATATGTTTTTCTTTACTGTGGAGTTTGCCACAGAGCAAAACATTTCACATTTTATATTTGTTTAGTTGGAACACACTGCTGAATTATTGTAAGATTGAAAAACACTTGATAACGGTCAAAAACGTCAATAAATCTTCTGCACTGCTTTTTAACACCTGTCAATCAATCTGCCCACAGCCTGGCAGTTTAAAGCTATAAATTGCCCAGAATTTGTTTTAAATATGAGAAATCAAGTTGTACAAGAAAACTGAATCATACAGCAAAATCAAGAGAAAGTACATATTGTTAATTTATTTGATTGATTGGTGGCTGGATTTTTTCATGAAGATGTCCTCTGGCTAAGGGCAGTTTGTTAATAATAATACATGTAATGATAATAAAAACTTTATTTAACGGGAAAAAATTACAGTCCAATTAAAAATTTCCTCTTCCCTGTAGTCCTCAATAAATAATTTTTCATAAACATATGCATATTATTTTAACAATAAAACATGAAGAAATTGTATAAATATGAATAAAAATAAATAATTTGTAAAATCATCAAAGTTATTTAGATATCCTTAATAAATGTAAATGATTAAATTGGATATGTAGATTACCAAATGTTTTAATAAACATTAAATTTTCAATGGATATTTTGAAATTTTTACAAAAGGTATATATTACCACTTGAGGAAAATTCACTTTACAACATTACAGAAACTCCTCACATCTTGGTTGTGCTTGTGTCAATTATTGTTTGAATACACCCCCGTCATATAAGTGAAATACCCTTAAGCACGGCATAAAACACCAATCAATCAATCAATTCATGAAGATGTCTGGATTTGTCAAGAACTGGGCTGTGTGGAAAAAGCGGAAATAAGATGATAGACAGGTCATGTTTCAAACCCATGCTTTGGGGTATTTCACCTGTCAATTGGGACCGCTGTGGCTTAGTGGTTAGCATGTGCGTTTACTAATCCTACTTCGATGTACCGTTCATGGGATCGAGTCCAACTGTCGACCATCAGGAATACCAGTGACTGAGTCCCATGATGTGGCTCTGGCAATTACAGGGGTGGTTTTTAGGAGACCAGGTTTTCCGCCGTAATTAAAGGTAGGCAAGGAACCATTTGATTCACTTGTACAAACATATTCTGAACAGTATGGATACAGTTACTTAAATTTAATTAAAATCAAATCTCAAAAACGCTCCCTGTGTTTTGTTTGTCGCTACATTGAGATCTCATGCAATCACTCTCGACTACAAAGTTTCCCGACTGTTTATTTTTACATGACCAACGGATACATGCATGCACAATCAACAAACACCATTTAAATAATAAACTTGAGTGGAATTCGATTTTTCCCTGTTTACATGCGACTTAAAACATTAACACAGAAGAAAATCAGTGTTTACCATGGCCCCGTGTTATCTGTAGTTTTATTGGACAACTGTGACCTTTCATGAACCCCAGTAAGCTTGACCTAATTGAACAGTATTAATAGAGTGATTGCCTAAGATCTCAATATAGCGACAAAGGTCGGGGAGTGTTTTTGAGATCTGATTTTGATTAGATTGACAATTACTTAACAATTCAACTGTGACAGAACATGAGTGGGTTCTTGTAACATGACTGGCCGAGACCTCGGCATATTCCAACCAAAAGCATGATTAAATTGATCATATGTCATCTGTCATTGAACATTTGTGAGCTTGAAATGCCTGTTGTTGCGACGAAGAGCTAATAGACATATTTGTTCAAAGTGTGGTTGTTCATGTTTGATTGATGTAACTGTGCTAGCTGTTCATCCTTTTCAAATGGGTTGGGAGGGAGCTTCCTGTTGCCCTGGTGCTCTCAGGGCTAAGGGGCAACATGAAGCCGATTTGGTTGTGATGACTTTGCATTACATCCTGTGATTGTCCTGTCTTGTCTCTGTTAGTTTGTTTGTTGCCAGTGGCGTAGAGTGTGGTTTCCTCCACCTATTGTGCTGGCACACTGTCCTGTAAGTGAAATAACCTTAAGTACAGCATGAAACCCCAAACAAACCTTTTCAGTCGGCACAGTAAAGACAGCTTCTGAACACTGTTCTTGTTCATGGGATTGTTGTTCTTGCTGTGCTGAACATTCTGAACAATAAATTAAATGGGCCACAAGAAAATATTGACACTAATAATACTAGCATAAAAATTTGCAGTGTTTTGCTCTATTGAAAAGGTTAAAGTTCAGTCAGACCTGCAGATTTCTAAAAATTGATAAAATGACAGGTGGAAATTCTGAATTTTAAAATGGGAAAGATAGGAAAATGAAAAAGTATGACAGGCAAAATTCCTCAAATAGGCATTTATGAGAGGCACATTCCCTCAAATAGGCATTTATGACAGGCACATTTCCTCAAATAGGCATTTATGACACGCACATTTCCTCAAATAGGCATTTATGACAGTCACATTTCCTCAAATAGGCATTTATGACAGGCACATTTCCAATCTTAGCTAAGACACTGCCTGCATACCTTGTGTATTTTGGAGTAATTTGTGCCAATTCAGGCAATAATTAAATTACGGTATAATGGATAGGATAATCTACAGTTTTCCATTATTTGTGAACGAGGGTGAGTGGCTGAAGGCTTTTGCGGCGTATTGTGGGAGACGGGACCAGACTACTTGTACGTGAGCCAATAGAGCTCTCCTGTGATAGAAGGTACGAACAGTCTCCATTGAGAACTTGCCGAACAACTTCCTTAAAATTTTAGATTCACACAAGTTTGTATTGATTTGATTTAGCCAAAAAATTGCAAAATGTAAAACTGACAATGCACAGATTTTATATGAGAAGGGATTCCGACACATGCACAGATGACTTACAGAAACATTTTACCGTACACCAGCGTTTTTATCGGTAAGTCCGCTACGTATCATGCGTATCGCAAGTTGTCAATAAACTTTATTTTAAAGCGTAAGATTGCATTGATGATACCTGGCATTGTCTTAGATAGCCAATGACCCACCCACCTGTCATTTTCGACAGGCAGATTTCTAAAAATGGTTAAAATGACAAACAGAAATTCTGAATTGTAACACGGGAAAGATAGGCAAAATTCTTCAATATAGGGATACCGGTATATATGTTTTATATTGAAGTTTTTTATTTGTTTGTGCAAGTGAGTGTGATTGCGAGGGCCTCAGGGAAGATCAACAATTTGATGGCTGAGCATACCAACAATCTGAAAATAAAGTTTATTATTATTAGATCCAGATACCATCATTATATAGCGTAAGCTTACATGCAATACTGACGGTTAGATGCGAATTCGTATCCAATAAACTATACAGTATTATGAGTATATAGAGATACGAGGTATAGCCCTATGAAAACTACAGAAATAAGACCTGCCTCTGAATACTAAATAACGTTGAATGTGCATGACCTTATTACCGCTGAAGACATTTTTAAGTGAATGTGGTACTGCTGATAAATGATTGATTTCAATATGAAAATATACGTTGAGAGGTCGTTTTATGGGTCGGTCTAACCCAAAAGTGGTCAAGGAAGAAAACGAGATGGTTTATGCAATTTTTATATATTCGAATATAAAGTTCTGAATCATGGTATCGTTAGGAAGCTTTATGTAGCATAGCTATACTGACAGTAGGCCTACATCTTCATCAAAAAACGTCTTGTAGATAGAGATTTTTTTTATCAGAACTACACAGAAAGTAAAATCTTTTCAAACAGAATCAACATGAAAAATGTCTGTTGATATATATGAGCTTTTATTTTATAGCTCCTCACCAGCACTCTGACATCAATTTTCTTAAACTTTCTCTATCGGAGTTCTCTCGTCATCTTGTTACCTAATTTCCATGCGCCTTTGTTCGTTCACAACCATCTGGCATAAGGTTAAGTCCCAAGGTTAGAATCTTGGTCACTGACAAAAGACCATGGAAAGCAGGTGGACACAAAATATACAGCGGAAAAGGCTATGAAGGCTGACTATTATTTATGACAGGCAGATTCCTGGAGTTACCAGGGTAAGTGTACCATAGTAGCCATGATATATGTATATGATTATGGTACCCTTAAGCTATTTCGTACCCAAACCATTTCTTCCAACTACTGCATGTAGTTACAAATATAAAGCCAATCTCCTATGCAGACCGCCCTTTGGCTAAGGGCAGTTTGTTTGAAGAGTGGCAATTCTGTCTTCACTTACATGTACTTACACTGGAGAAAAATTACCTTTCCAACATTATTGAAATGTTTCACATCTTGGTTGTGCTAGTGTCGATTATTATTTGAATACACTGCCTTCATAT